>CAJFCX010000264.1:0-25515 GCA_904066255.1 Eimeria sp. OTU-X
GTTGGTTTAGGGTGTATTGGTTTGAGACCAGGGCCTGGCTGAGAAAGGTGAGTAGAGAAGGGTTGGGCAAAAGAAGTGGGAAACTGGCAAGACAATCGCATCGTCTTCCAAGCGTACACGGCTCCCGAGTTTGTACTGAGTAAACGCTTGTGTTGTCCAGCACGCCACAACATTGCCTTGCAGTGACTGCAAGATTGGCGTGATGTTGGTGTGACCGCTGTTCAGCTAGTAAGTGTGTTTTGTGACTGGGTTAGCTTATGAAGTACGTCGCGTTCGCAATCAACGTGACGCCTTCACCTGTGGGCAGATTGAGGACAGTTTGAGGTATTGAGATGTTCCATTTCGCCGTTTGAGGAGACGCATGCCAGCAGGTGGAGGGATGGTAAGGTCGTTGTATATTGCTTTTGTCTAGTACTAGGTTTTGTTGGAAATAGAGTATATGTTTGCTTGGGCGGAGGCGTGACAATGGTTGGGGGGAAATACTGCAGGAGGTAGCAGGATTGAATATTAGCAGATGTTGACAATGAGTCTGTGGGAATTCACGAGTTCAGTGCAGTGCAAAGTGGATATTCGCATATATGTAGTAAATTGAGTATCTTGCATGGGAACGCTTAGGTGGTGGCGAGGACAGGAAGTAAGTTGGTACACGTACAGGCACCACTAGGAAGTGTTTGATGTGGTAGGTCGTGGATAACATGGGTGTAGTGCTAGCTGCAGCAGTTATAACTGTCTTTGCTGGTACTGTGGACTGGATGCAGGGTCAAGTTAGACTGTTGGCGTTTTGCGTTTTCCGCAAGGCGCTGATGCTGTTGAAAACATTTGCATGGCTGGGCTGCTCTTCTGCCTTTGCGAGCATGCACTGATGATTGTACCGTGCTGTAGCGAATGAACACCCACCGGATTGCATTTGTACGATTTCTTGTAACAACAGAAAAAACTTTTAATTGCTTTGCCTAAGAAGTGTCCTTCTTAGCAAGTGGGTTTCATAGCTGCCCTTTTTGTATTATTGCTAGACGATACATTATTTTGTTTTTTGTTGGGAACAGGGAGGCTAATCACGCAGCGTGAGCAGTGATCTTTAGCACTGAAGCTGAATTTCCCATGCGTACTATATAGGTTTTCGTATGACTGCAACGCGCGTTAACTTCTATGTGCACAATGCCAGAAAATGATATCCAGATGCAGAAGGGGTGATACATTTCCACGCAGACACTCAGACGTTCGTAGCAGGCGTTCGTTCACGGATGTGTCTTAACTTGTCGTAGGGTGTGTTTGCAGGAAAGGAACAAGGGTTAGGTTGAGTAATCACGTGTGCTTTTGGGTGTTAGAAGAGTGGGTTGTTTCTACGTTCGGTGCTGTGCGCTTTGGCGAGCACGTCCAGCAATCAGCTGCTGCATGAAGCAGGAATGGAAAGTCTGGAGCAGTGCATGCAGAGCGTTTGCCTTTGCCCCGATCGATGACGCAGTATGTTCACTGCTGCAGGACCGTGGCGCGAAAGGGAACCACCGCGCTGCATTATAGATTTTGAGCGGCCCTAGGTAATGCGCATTGATTGTGGTTCTGCTCGGCTTCAGGTGTGTCTTGTGTAATAGACGTTGGTGTTGAATTCATGTTGTGAGTGCCAACGAGACCGCTCAATAGTTTTGGCGTTGTGTTGGTCTACCCTTTGCACATTTGCATTGAGGTTGCAGTAGGATGGGTTGTTTCTACGTTTGGTGCGGTGAGCTTTGGCGAGGACGTCCAGCAATCAGCTGCTGCATGAAGCAGGAATGGAAAGTCTTGAGCAGTGCATGCAGAGCGTTTGCCTTTGCCCCGATCGATGACGCAGTATGTTCACTGCTGCAGGACCGTGGCGCGAAAGGGAAACCACCGCGCTGCATTAAAGATTTTTGAGCGGCCCTCGGGAATGCGCATTGATTGTGGTTCTGCTCGGCTTCAGGTGTGTCTTGTGTAATAGACGTTGGTGTTGAATTCATGTGGTGAGTGCCAACGAGACCGCTCAATAGTTTTGGCGTTGTGTTCCTCTACCCTTTGTACATTTGCATTGACGTTGCAGTAGGATGTTGATTGTGTCGTACTTGGGTGGAAAGATGAATTTTCGCGGATTTTGGAGCATAAAGGTGCAGGTGGTACTAGTGGTAGTGGGATTGATCGCGAGCTCTTACACGCGCAGAACCTGTTCAATCTCCAAATATACAGCGTTGCAAAACCGCCCACGTATAACGTGAGTTGTTACCTTAAAGCGATATTCAGCTCGAATCAGCGTTGTCACCAACCATCTCTAGATATTGATCTGAGTATACCTTGGTCGTGATGGCTCGGGTAAGTTCGGAGCGTTGTGTCTGTACGTCTAGATGGAAGTGTCATTTGGTTCCGGTGTGTATGCCAAGCGTGAGCGGAATGGCAGTTGCCGTGGTGCCACTAGTTAGCCCAAGTGCGAATTGCCTTGGATTAAGTTGAGGTCTACTGCCTAGTGTCTGGATGTTCCATGAAGAGTTGATGCACCAGTTCGGTAGATACAGCGTAGGCATAGGCGTAGGCATAAAGAATCCATGGTTTTACAAGAATCTGCGGCTTCGGCGGCAAGAGACCTTAAGACGCTTGTGCCCCGTTGAGTGTTTTTCTGTAAGATTCTGGAGACAGCTCAAGAGAAGTTAAAGAAAACCCGATACGTGTGTGTGCGCTTGTCATGCTGCAAACCGAAAGTAATTATTACCACTGGCAGACTAGCCTCTGATGTTCAAGTTATGTACGAGTTGCGTTAATTTAGGGGAGAGCCAAATCGACCACCTTCCTTTAAGATGCAAGGTACATTGTCGTAGCTGTTTGGAGAAAGTGTCTTATTAGTGAGCTATACGAGAACGAATGCACATTTGCAATCGCTTGCTGGCAAGAAATCGAAACCTTTGGTCCCGGTGTCTCTTTAAATGTTGGTGCATGTATAGCTACACAGTAAACGAGATTATTTGTGTCCATAGATGCGGTTTGGGATTTGTGGGTTATCGAACTGTTGAGCTCTTGCTGCAGCTTCCATTTTATTGTTTGCTGATGTTCAGGTAGAATTTGGCGCTCGGCGTTTGTTGGAGGGAACATTTGTGTACGTTGGAAGGTTAAGTTGGTTTGGCACATCCCAACGCATTGAGCCCCAAGGCATCTAGACGATTCATGGCTTGTTCCTTCGTCGAATAGGCTGGAAGAGGCATATTTAAACACAGTTGCGGGTAGCAGGGAACGCGACCGTGGGGTGGGTTCGTGTACTGCAGTGTAGCCGCAAGTCTATTATGGGACCAATATACATTTTTGTTGCATACATAATGCATTTTGGATTAGCAGTCATGTTGCATAGCTGCACCCGTTTCTGGGGTTGGGCTGTCGTAGGATATAAAGCGCGAGTGAGTTGCACTGCGTGCGTATTCGCTAGTCCTTAGCTGTTTCGCAATTGTCCCATGGCCTCGGTGCGGCCTCGTATTGTTGTGTCACCGTCGTCTAAGAGCAATGCTCTACTATTTATATGGAATTTTCCGGTTTTGGCAGCAAATTATTAACTGCATAGCTGAAGGTGAACGGTGGTAGTCCGTTAAACATGCGTCATCGCTCTTAGCCTGCATATGCTGCATAGCAAGAATATCAACTTCCTGTCGCTATTCGCTGTTAGGTGCTACTTCTCATTCTGTCAAGTGTCGCACGTTGTTACTATGTTAGGACAGCTTCCACGTGGCCACAGGGCGGTATGCAGTATTGTATTCCTCTGCGCATCAGGTTTTACAGATTACCCAAACGCATCTATGTGCCTGCTGTGAGCGCCAAGTGCTTCTAGAGTTCTTGCAGGTTGGTTCTTGTGTTTATTTGCGAGCACAGCATGACCGCCTGAACCCTTATAAATGCTGCATTCCTGAATGGTCTAGCAGCTTCAAGCTATTGTTAGAAGTAGCATTTCTGAGCGTGCATTGGAAGTGTCAAGCATATGGACAGCAAAAGGAGAAAAAACAATAAGGCAGTCTAACCGAGCCGTTGAAGTTGACCGAGTACTAGCAAGTCCGTTTCTGTTTTCATCAGTAGCACTGGGCATCTCGTGGCGGCACCTCTAATCGCTCATTGCGGCAAGCTTTGGCGCGAAGTGATTTTGCATAGGCGTTCAGCCTGTGCTAAATGAGTATGCCTTAATTTACTCGGACGGCTAACCTGGATGCTGATATTTAAACAGGAAGTTCAGGAAGGTTCGCATGTATATCAAGAGCTACGTGGTTCGCTGCCGTCTCTAGGAAGCAATTGCGGAGCAGCCGTACGGGTGGGGCTCTGTGGGCTTTGCTTTCTATCTGTGTTGTGCGTCAACGCCACCAGCTTACCTGCTCCTGTTGTGTCGTGCCCAGTCTGGTTGTAACTGCGTTCTCCCGAGTAGGGTCGTCATGCCTACAGTGAGTAAGAGCCCTGACCATTCCGGTTGCGGAACGGTACCACATTCACACGGGAAATGCAGTATCCAGAGCTCACACTCAAGTGGCATTCGCCCTCTCTATGCTTGTGTAATTTGTATTTTTCCACGCGCAGGGGCCTATGCAATGAGGTACGACAAAATTCCAGTTAAAGAGCAACGTAATTTGATGCATGGAAGCAGCGGGTCGCATCGTCCACAGCAGCTCAATTAACACTGGTCGACGAATCGCTCATTAGTGGAGCTGTGGTGATATGCCATCAGCCAGTGAGCCAACATGCAGCTTGCCGTGTACGAAATGTTTCGTCTAGAAACACTGCGACGTGATTTGCGTTGGGCACACTGTGATGCCCAAGGCATGCATCGTGTTTATCCATTTCTCCGCCTGCAGCCACCTGTTCCATGCGTCGACTGGCTGGCAAGATAACATTCAAAATGCGTATAGATGAGGCTTCCTCAAACTAGCTTCTCTATTCACAAGAGGCTTGTGGCTTGAACTTTGATTTCGTTCACTTCAGGATCGTGATCTCACACAGCACGACTCCTCCGCTGTGGTATCCGAAGAAACGTTACCACTGGCCCAGCAATGAGGGGTATAGCAAGAGAGTTGCTCACCACAATAGCTAGAGCAGAGCCAATTCGGCATCAGTGCAGGTTAGATGGAAACAAAACAGCACCCAACATGTCTTCGTACGGGAATGCATACACTATGGCATTCACATCCGAAGATACCTGCGATGCATCGTTGCCGAACACATGGAAGAGCAGCATTCCTTCGCATGGAATTGCGGCACTGTATGGCTTCGCCCGCTGGCTTGTGGGAGCACATCCACACCAGGGTTCTTATTGCACTCCTCACTGGAACGTGGTGACTCAAACCAGCAAATACGGAGGCCCCAATCATATAAGCACATCGACACTCCATTCCTGTTCTTCAAAGCCCATTCCGCATCTCAAGAGGCCCACTCCGCATCTCAAGAGACTTTTCGTCCGTCCACAAGTGGCTACTCGGAAACCTATGGGAGCAAACGCCTCATTTCCCTACGTGGCCCTTGAAGGTATATGACGTGCGTTATGTTGCTCTTGAAATACTCGGCGAAGAGACACAGCAGGCATAGAGCGGAAACTGTTGTAAGTACAAAAATAGTAGGTTGAAGGTCAACAGTAAGCCATGTTAACGGTAAAACTCAGGAGCAAGCAAATTAAAGGAACAAAGTCTTGCTGTTTAAACTGCTCAGGCGTTTGGCGTAAACCCATAGGTGCCTGGACGACAACTTCGGTTACGCCGTTGCGGCCCCTTAGACTGAGGGGACCGGAGGCTGGTACCGCGCGGAGGTAAACCTCACGCTGCCTCGACGAGAGCATATCCGTTCCTGATCCTATCACATTAGTTGCTTCTGGCAATGTGAAGTTGCTGCAGTCACGATATGGTAGTCTTGTGGCTCTGGCAGCCGGTGAAATGCCAGCGCTGTCCTAGGTGGAAGGTCCCCAGGCGGAAGGTACCCCCTTGTCCTACACGTTCAGTTGAGAAGCAGAACTGGTTTCATTGCCAGAAGCACTTGGCGTGAAGGGTGAAACAAACTCGCCATGAGACGAACTCTCCGGTGGTGGAGTCGCGTGCACGCCTGTCTTTTGTTCGCATCCAATGTGGGCCAGACTGCCGACCTGCAGACTGTTACTTTCTCCTTTACCGTTGACTATGCACGCAATAATCACGCACCATAAGGATCGAGGTCACAACAACAGGCTCCTTGGTGTCGATGCTTGCAAGCCCGTGTTTAAGAATACTCATTGATCAAGCCCGTAGAAGGCATCAGAAAACACGGAGTTGCATATACAGAAACTTCGAGGTAATACGCCCACACAGATACAGTGCTTTCCTCCGACGCGAAGAGTTGGTAACAACCGTGTGTTCCATTTGAGAAGATGAATATTCCCTTACCGTCGGGTATATTGATCCGTCTGTTAGGAGGATGGCTGTATTCTGCGCATGTCATAGTGCAGAGGTGTACATACCCACGTGCGAAGTTCCCATAAACACGTACAGTTCGCTAGAAACCAAGCAACCCTCCTGATGTATCCTTTACAAAAGCTCCGCAGTAGCATTCTTCCATCTCCTGTCTGTGCAACTTCTGCCGCTCTACACACTTGCGTAGCCCCCTCGATTCATGCCCTTCTGCAGACACTTATCAAAGGAAGGCTGGGGTTTTTGGAAGGCCGCAAATTGGTTCCAAAAAGCCCATGAGTAACTTTGAAGTTTGCACTAGTTTGCCGTTACTGCTACAGGCCTTCATGTACCGTCATGCTGGCGCCGGCAACAGATGCAACCCGCAAGCTTGACCCGGAAAGGAAGATAGACGCTTGAAACCGTCCCCTGCCCAGCTAGTGCTCCATTCTGCTACAAAAGCTGATGCTCCCTGTGCAGTTCATCCTGAGCCGTCACTGGCAAACCTCTGAATAGTCTGCACCTAGTTAAGGTTTAAGACTCCAGATTAGGGTTAGGGTTAGGGTTAGGGTTTAGGGTTAGGGTTTAGGATTAGGGGTTTAGGGTTACGGTTTAGGGTTTAGGGTTAGGGTTTAGGGTTAGGGTTTAGGGTCTAGGGTTTAGGGTTAGGGTTAGGGTTAGGGTTAGCGTTAGGATTCAGGCGTTATGATGGCTAGCACCCATATTCAGGCACATGGTTCAACAGGCGCCGAGTGGAACATGGCGACAGTATAGTTTCCCTGAAGGCCGCATTGGCATTGTAAGCTGCAGGAGTATTTTAGTCTGCGATTTGGTCATGTGGCACGTGGCTTTGCACTATACGCGACCTCAGTTAATTGCCACGGGGAACGTGCTAAGCAAAATGCACCACAAACAAGCGGCAATATGAGTCATGTACGTGCTAGCATTGGCGGTCAGGACCATTGTAACCGACTGACAGTTGTTATGAGGGGACCAGGTTTGATGAAATGCAGAGGGCCGCCGACCACGCGTCCAAAGTAAATTTTGTTCGGCCACGCTGTCCGTGTACCGAGCAAGGTGCTGTTAGTAAAACAAGGCACTGTTGTGGCGTGGCGTGATATATGAGCTGCGTGGCAACCCGAGTAGTTGCTTAAACTTAAGAGTATGCCGCAGAGATTTTCGTTGTTATCCATTTGCCGACAGGGTGTCTAGCAATTTTTATTAACTTCTGGGGCACACGAGGAACAGACCAACATTGCTCATCTACATGACGTGTCCTTTTGAATTTCGAAGCTTCCAGTTGTTCAGCAGAAAGCAATGCGTGATTTTGCATGGGCGTCCCATTCAGGCAGCGGCGTTGTTTTGTAGTTGGTATCAATCTTGCAACTAATTCGCTTTCCACGGTGGAAACCGGCTGTGGCGTACTATGCGAATATGTGCCGTCTTGGAGATAGGAGGCTTGCATGCGTGAGTATAGTGGGTGATATGCAGTTTGTTAAGCACCTGTGGCTTTCCGAAATAATACCGTGCGCTAGCGTATGAGACCATGATGTTTTGGCCTGGCAGTATGCTCTGAAATGCCAACTCATCCACTGGGTCGAGTTGGCATAATGCTGGCGTCGAGGCTAGTCGGCAGACAGGCGTTTTGATGCACGCGCATGCAGACATGAGGAACTACAGGACGGATACATGTGGAGCCTCGTTCAGCTTCATTTGCGTCGTCCATGATATGTGGCGAGGGATCCCAGGCGCAACTATACTCTGATCATCGTTAATCTCGGAACAAATGCGATTCGCCCCCCCGCGCCATCCAGTCAATTACATCCTTGTAGCGTAAATTGGGCTTGGGCTTGGCTGGTAAGCCTTTGTTTGATCAAGTACACTTCGTTGCCGGATCGAAGTGGTCGTGCTTGGAAGAGATGTTGGGCACCTGCCAGTGTTATCATGGTGAGGTTGTGCATTTTGTGTGCGCAGGCCTACGGAGCGTTGTGAGGTTGCCTGTGTTGCTTTCCACAATTAGTGTGCACAGTGCGAATGGAGTTAGAGGGACTATACAAGCTGAAACGCAAAAGTACCAATACGGTACGCCCGCGTATTGGTACTTTTGCGTTTCAGCTTGTATGGAAGCAGGCGTGAATATGCTGCCGCATGCACTAAAATATGGGCACATTAGATGGGGGAAAAAAACGTAGCTGGCATTGCTTTAGCGCACCATGCTTGTGGTTCGCTTCACCTTCGCGATCTGTATTTTTCAGACTTCCTACGGCGCCGCAAACTACCTCGGTGAATTTGTGAGGCAGTTGATCAGCAGCGCAATATGTGATGCAAGGTAGTTGCACTACACCGTGAATTGTGCCACGCGACTAACGGTATTGCCGGCGATGGCGGCTATGCACCACAGGCGTTTCTTCGTAGAATGCAAGTATCGGCAAACACGGCGCAGACAGCTTCCCTGAGAACAAGCACTGTGCAGCTACGGAAGGGGCGTGCCCAAACGCCCCCTTTATACGTATTTTGTATCAACTAGCTAGCACAAAGGAACGAGGATTTCATAATATCGTCGGTTGCTCCTGTTTTGGTGGTATTGGGTGAGCTGAATCATCTTCAGAATATGCACAGTTTTCGGGTATGCTACTGTCGCTTTTCGTAAAAAGCATCTTAGTGGAAACTGTACAGGCAACTCAATTGGAGTAGACAGAGGCGCTCAAAAGCCACTGCAGTTCTGCATGCATTCAACGTTTTCTCTCTGCAGCCTAGGCATATGTAATGTCCGAGTGGGAAGAGACTTTCCAATGGCTCGCAATCTCGCCAGCTGCATCTTGGTGCACCACATAGATGGGTATATATCCATTGTTTTCTTGTGGATGAACACTAGATGCAAATATTTATCTAGACCATTGCTTGGCGTAGAGCTAGGAAATCTACCTGTGTGATTCTCGTGGGTTAATCTAGCTCCGCTTCGCTCGTCTGCTCCCACCAAGTCTCAGCGCCCTTTTTGGAGTTGCCTTCGCTGGATGGCTGGCTTAGCAAGTATGTAATTAGGGGAAAATTTATACGCTGCGCATGGGCTTCGCAGTTCATGAGACACAAATACAAAACGCGTCGAGTATCGACAATGCTACTTGGCACTAGAGAACGGTTTTACAGAAGGTGAGTACGGTGGTTTGGCTTGCATCCTAGTACGTACCTACGGTGTCTGCCGTTTCGGTATTTGGTAGGTAGGTGTTGGTTAGCAGCGATAGCCATGAGAGAGACATTTGCGAAGGTGGCATGTATTTGGTAGGCACTCACGTTAGTGGTGCAGTAGATATGCACTTTTCACAGGAAGTGCATTGCGTGGTTTGTTGAGGTTTGTGGGTATATGGTAATGGATTGAGGCGCGCCCTCATTCTGGAACATAACAGAACTAGACCCGTTAGCTACCTGACCAAGGGTCAGCAGAGATAAGGGAAATGCTGGTTGACGGTGCATGATCCTAGATAGTTAATTTCAGTTTTGCAGGAGGTGAGTTGCATGACCGCATGTGGTCTTGGCGAACACCCCAGCGGCTTGGCGTACCTTGTACGCTAGAATCCTTGCCTGTAAGCCCGCATTGGAGTCTTTGAATTACCGAACAGATACTGACGAAAACAAAATGAGGTGTTTCACAGAGAGTATGAACAATTGTCCCTGTGTTTTAAGGTTTATGTGTTAGGGTGCAGTTGTTGCATTTGTTTGTAGCGTAAGTTGCAAAGTGATTAACAGTGCATGGTGTATGACAATAAATGCAGGGTTTGACAGAATGTGCATATGCCCCCATGTCCTCTTGTACTTACAGGCGGTTTGAGGTACGTCTGCTAGAAAGTGTGCTAACATTACAGCCATCCCACAAGGGAAACGGCATTTGCGCGGGTATTACGACGGTGTCTATACAAAGTTGCGCGTGGCTATACATGCACGGTACAGGGAAGGTGCATACGGCCTGGCAAGGCCGGTTTTTACTTGCTGGTGATTCCGCACCTTTCGTACTTTGCAGCATACCTTAGCTTTGAACGTTTTATTGTTGGGAACGATATGTCCGAGGATAGCAGCAAGAGATTTAACCTTGTGTGAACTTTCACAATTGCCGCGGTCTTCCATGGGAGGTAAGCTGCATGCATTGATGAGTCCCGTTTGGACACACAGCTGTGACTAATATTCTCGACGTCTGTCTTATCGGTAAGCGCCGACGCTCATGAGGCAGAAAGAGCATCAGAAACGATTGCAACAGGGTTCCCGAACTGCGTATTGTGTCCGAGGATAAGCATGGTATTTCACAGAAAGTGAGTTGCATGGCCAGCTACGACCTGTATATCTATATTGGGGACCAAGGACAGGTTTCCCATGTGGAGGAAAGTGGGCTTTGGACGAGTTATATATGATACATTTTCTATCTACGTACACGGATGTTGGATTTCATGCTTAACTAATTGAAATCCCCTGTTCCAAGGTGGGAACAGACGAAAGCTTATTTTGCATGACGGTGGTGATATCGGGGTCTCACGCCCGCTTATGAAGAGGTCGCCGCCGGAATAGTTTTCAGGCGTGAACTGAACCTAGAGAAGCAATCCTCATGTGCTTGAAGCGTTCTGTGCGTCTTGACCCGACTATAGTTGGCTCTCCACCAAAAACGGCATTTAGATGGGGAAGTCACATGGAGAGAGATGCATCTTCGTACAGCTGGCCTTTAGTTTAGTGTTGGTGCACTGGTTCTGGTTGCAATGGACGTTTTTTTCTTGGTGGAAGTAACGCGGTATACGCAATAAATGTATTGGAGAGGTAGAGTGTCCGTGTGCGTGGGCCTTGGGGGACTATGTGGCTAGTGGGCATGCGTCTAATCGTGTGGGGCTCCGTCTCTAGCGTTGATTTCGCCTGGTGTTTTTGCAGCTCCGTTTGCCCTTAAAACACACCTATCTTCTCAGCGAGCTTGTGGATACTGTTTCTCTTCAGCTTGTTTGAGAGCATATGTGAATGCTCACCTCAATACACTCATAGATCAGTCTTTTGTTGGGGGAGTCGGGAACCTGCCTGTTTGTATGGTTGTGCAATTTGTCTGCGTACGGCCACCGGAGAAAAATGACGATGCCCTTTTGTGGTGTGGCGCTCACGCACTTGTTTGCTCAGGAAGTAGGCACCCGTGAGCACATTCGGCGTGGCTGTTGTTGCGTTTATATTGGTTGCTGTCTGGTGATAGGCATTGTTGTAGAGGTTAATGCATGCAGGACTATGAAGTTGCAGTATTAGAAGAAGCATGAGCATTTTGACTCGTTGAGAAGCTTTTTGTTCGGGGTTGCTGTAATTCATACACTTGTCACAGAGGCCGGTTTGCGTTCTACACGGCTCCGTAAAGTGGGCGCAGCTTTGCAGCATAGGCTTAACAGTTAGACGTTAAACAGGCCCTCGGTATGGAAGCATGAAAACATTTTGGTGTGTCTGAAATCTTTCGATTGCTATTGGCCTTGGAGCAATAAAGCATTTAGCAGGGCACCGCCATGCACCCAGCAGAATGGATTTGCGTCGACCATGAAGCTTCCGTTTGACTCGAGAGTACTTTTGCTGCAATCGGCGCTGCCTTCATGCGGAGTTAGCCAGCGTATTTGGAGGCCAGCTATGGAATCTGCATATGCGAATCCTTAGTTGTATTGCATTTTGTTGTCTACTGCCGCAGTTTGCGGAAGCGAGTTCTGGCGTTATGATCTCGATCAGGAAGAGCGCGATAAAGAACAAGCTAATGCGATATGTGCAGCAGTAGATAGTGCTAGGTTATGGATTGTATGGAGAGAGGCGTGGTTGTGTGTGTGCATAAGGGCATACGCATGACGTGGTGTTGGGGAGTGCAGTGGGGGCGCTGCTTTGCTTTTATCTTGGATGGCGAGTTCCGCTGCTTCTGCGGTATGCGGTGGCAAAGGAGACCCACCAGCTAGAAAACATATAAGGAGCTTTGCAAAACCCTGCATGACCAACGCAATACATTGTAGCAGGAAGCTGTGACTACTCGGTAAGTCGTGCAACACCTTTAGTAGCAGTGACGGCAGTGGTCCTACGTACAATGCTACCATCCAAGTGCGACTTCCAACGGCTGCGAAAATTCAAACCCGCAGCCAAGCGCATCCCGTTGAATCCTTGTGAAGTCTGCGATGTGCCCTTGGCTGACTTCTTCTTGTTGAAATTAGCTTCGGCGTGCCATTCGCGAATGCACAGGACTTGGCGGGAGGGGCCGAAGAGCTGCGAGTTTGAATATCGTGAGGTTCTGTGCATTATGTGTTCTCGTCTACGGTGAAGCGTGATAGCGCTTTCCGTGGTTTTCCTTGCACCGGTTAATATGCTCAGTGAGTATGAATTAAGAAGCAAAAGCATGGTCTAGGGGCATATGCGTATGCTCTTCCACTCCAGCGCGTATGCGAACACGCACGAATGCGTTTGTGTGCTTGCGCACTCGTACACCATTGTGCATGGCTTGCCCCATCCCAGCAATTCCCCGCTATTCTCTCGTATTTAGCAGCATCCGGCGCGGAGATAGTGGACCTGCGTGCGTGCCCCCGGAGAGGTTATGCAATAGCTGTATGCCAACAGAATTGACCACAGGGTTTGGCAGAGGGCGAGGGACCTTTGGTGCGTGAGTATCATGGGTTTATACAGTTTTGGTTTGCATTTGCACACCCGTGCATCGGCACAAACTTCTCTGGCTGTGGGGTTGCCCAATTTGTGTGTTGAGGAAGTATGCCACTCGGGGCTAGTTCATGCGCTGGGCGAGGATATCGGCACTACCATATGATGCGGCACTTCTCTACACACTGCAATTTGAGCTGTCTTATCATTCTTTAGAATAGTTGGGTATTGATGTGTTGAGAAACGTAAGGATATTTACATAGGGAACACCATGGAGCCTTCATCATGGGGCTTGTGCGGAAGTAAATGAATGATTCCACAGAAGGTGCGCCCAGTGGCTAATGTGGCCAATCGGAACATACCCATGGCTCGTGCTGTTTCTTCATCTGAACTGGCGGTGTATGTGAACGGCGTTTGAAGAGAGAACAGCGAGGTGGACAGGCGTCCACGGATTATGGCGTGTGACAATAAATGTGGTATTTCATAGGGTGTGAGTTGTGGGGCCCTCCGCTGTGGGTCTGCACAAGCAGATGGTCTGAAACGCGATCTCATTCTAGAACTCATACCAGTTCTGGACCAACTGACTATGGGGATTAGCCGGAGATACAGCAACGCGCCACGTCTATGGTGCAAAGTGCTCGAAGTTGAATGTGACTTCTACAGGATGTGAGTTACAACTGCTGATGCGGCAGGACCATACACACCGGTTTCTCGACACAGGGTGGCATTCTAGAACAAAGGGCAACTGTCAAATAGGTGCGTGTGCGACCGGACACCTGTGGGGTCGTAGCGCCAACGGCGTACGGTGTGCCGCAGTAGAGGTGGTAAGTAAACTGGGACTCGCGCAACGCGTTTACACACACCAGTGCTGAGCCAAATTCGCATTTTCGAGCAGATACACATGATCCCGTTGTTGAAGATGACGGCGAAAATGTGCCCAATAAGTGCAGCAAGGTGTATCCATGATGGGTGGGGTGTGCCAGTGGCTGGCGTGTACCACAGGATGTGAGTGGCGTAGGCTGTTGTGGCCTGTCCAGATGTTCCAGGGTTTTGTTGGTTTATAACGAGCAAAGAAGTGCACCATGAGATAGATAGAATGCTTCGAAGGGCTTTGCAGAGGGTTACACTGTATCGAATGAATAAGTTGTGTTTCTGCGAAGTGCAGGTGCCTGCGATTGATTGTTTTCGCCAGTTTGCACAAGTATCTATTTGCAGGTAGCTTCGGAATAGTTCGCTGATTACAAATGAGCAACGAAAGTTCCGCTGAAGTAGTGATGCAGGAGGTAAGACCACTGAGTATGGCTGCCTCTGCTCTTCGAGCATTACCTCCAACACACAATGGTCCCCTGCTTTGCTAGCTGCATTTTCGCTCTCCTATTCGCTCCTTTATACCAGGGAAACCTCAATTTTAGGGGGCGTGCTCAATAGGTTTAAGATGTACAGCATGTCAGCTTAGATTTTTTGGCAAAGGTTAGCTAGACAATAACCCCGGTAGACGCGGGTGCGAACCCCCTCAGTCCTGAAAATCCTGTGTTCACTGTAGAGCAGTACACAAGCATGACAAACAGACTTCATGGCTCATGCAGGGGTCGCCGGCTTTACAAGCAGGCACTTTCAAGATGCCGGTGGCAATGGTGTTTGAACCAGTATAACTAGGCATTTCGCTTATCTAATCTGAAGTGAGTACGCTCGCCTCTTCCACAAACCCTACCACCGGCAAAAGCTCTCCTCCGCCGCAACTTCCGCAACTGCAACCTGAAATAGGGAAATGCATTTCTTCGCATTATCGCAACCCTAGCATAGCACAACTCAAGTTTTATCCTCACCGGCTCTACGTTTCATTATTTGAGGATTTAGAGCTCGGTACGTTTTATTATTTGTTTCAGCGCTTAGCGCTCGCAACATAAAATGCTGCCATTCCACCCCATATACTCTACGGCACAAGTGCCTGTTTTGGTTTAGGGGTTTGCTTTAGGGTTAAGGTTAAGGGTTTAGGGGGTGCAGGTTGAGGGTTTGCATGTATGTATGCGTTATAGGGTTTATATTTTAGGGTTTAGGGTTTTTAAAGTTTAGCGCTTAGGGCCTAGGGCTTTGCGTTTAAGTAGGGTTTTCGGTATAGGGTTTTACTGTCTAGGGGTTGGGGTTCGGAATTAGACGGTCATCGATTGCGTTAATCCATGGGCTAGCCCTTCTAAAAGCCTCTTAGTCAGAGGCTATGATCCCATCGTTGCGCATCTGTTGAGCAGTTACTGATTGTTTTCACTCTAGCTCCCACTTCGCTAGCTTCGCTTGCTTAGTACTTTTCAACTCTTCCACATCCTGTTACCTTGAGACCAGAGGATAAGCCTGTATGGCAGTGCACTCCGAGAACCTTGCATATTCCGGATGTGCTCTGGAAAAATACTACCCTTGTTTAGACAGCCACCATTGTCGTGCCTCCCCTCCTAATGCCAAAGAAGCTGGTAGCTACTGTAGCCCTTTTGGCGTTTGTTGAAAAAGAAGATAAACATATAGCGAGACAAGTATTCCCTGGCAGCCACCATATTTGGGTGGTCAGCTGTGGCAGGAGCACTCTTCATGGTTTGGCTGCAAAAACACTTTCCTGTGGATAAGAAGAAGAAGTTATGAGCGCTTCAACAAGACGAGCCTAGTAGCCGTTAGTCGCCTACCCACCAGACGACCGATCCTGTTCAATATCCATTCTTCAAGGAAGGGGGTGGTTTAACAAAAATTTGGGGTTAATCACAAAATTTATTGTGTGTACAGATATTTTTGAAGGGCCTTCGCTCCTTAGTGGTGTGCAAGGCGGCTGCAGGACCCCCTTTTTGTGGGGGTGAGGGTTACTCCTCTCGCATGCCCCTGTTGCCTGCGCAGTGTCCTCGATCATATCCCGTGATTATTTCAAGCTGTGATGGAACCGAATTCTTACAGTGGGAACTCCATAACAGCAGTCGAACTTCCTTCTTATAGGTATCGTAGAGAACAGCGGTACAAGCGCCTGGAGCACCGGGAGAGCTGGCTTTCCATGAGTTGCAACCCACAGACACGTACAACCTAGCAGTGTTCGTGCAGATTTAATCGTGCCAGATACATTCTGCCGCCAGGTAAGGGATCAGAACCTTTCTCGATGCATTACTAGTGCTTGGACATCCGCCTTTGCCTACTGCCTGAGGACCTCTTATTTATTTTTTTTCGGTTAAAACTCCAGGCCCGCCCCAATGCGTTGCCAACGGAGCGTGCAAGCAGAGGTATTCAGCAATTAAATACATTTCTGGCTATTTCTCTGAGGCATTAACCAGCAGTGAATGGAAATGCTGAATACTTCTGTTTGCAGGCCCTGTATGGTTTCATGCGCCACCTGCACGCAATTACTTCTACATGGAGGGCCGGACCCACCCCGCCTAGTTTCCCTACCGACATAGTCTGCAAAGGCCAACTAGCTTATAAAATTTTTGAGCATTTTTGTAGTTTTCCAACTAGTCTAGCATGTTCCACACTACCCACACTAGACTACACTACCACACTAGAGTGTTCCTGCGGTACGCCATCGATGGTGCCCTGAACGGCGATTGCAGGACACCGCGAATGTCACTAATTCTCCTGCCTTCCCCCTTTTCGTTTGTCAAACGTTTTCCGAGCTATACAAAAAAAGGTATGAAGCAAGTTTCACTGCCAACGGAAGTAAGCTGAAGGCGAGATTGGACACAGATAGGGTCGTCGTAGTGGCCCATCAGCAGTCCTGCAGAGCCTGGCGGGGGACCGTTCATTGCAGGGTCACTGATGCACGGTTGAACTTCAGCATATTTGATATTTACTGGAAGAAGCAAGTTTCTATTTCAGTGAATGCGAGAATATCACAATTCTATGGGCACCGCAGACAGAGCATATTTGAGCCAACATGTCTCTTGGCGGCCGCCGGATTTTCGACAATGGGCAATGCAACTTGCCAGGCTCTCTCCTGCAGCCGAGAAAACTTGTACTTCTCGTTTTATTCGCATTGCAAGGTGTGGTAACATCAGCTTCAAATGAAAATCCGGCAAGTTCGATGGGAACTTTCTTCGAATTAGATCAGTCAGAAGTCACGGCGCAGCCGTTAGAGCAAGCGGAAAGATATGAGCAAAATCGCCTCCCAATTATCAGAAAGAGTCATATGACGATTGTACTACTCTCAATAACACTGTCTGCACTCCTGTACAATATGGCGGCATCCAGAAAGGCTGCCAATTTGAAAGTAAGCCTGTCTGCGGCGCGGGTTCAGTAGCTTCGCGTTACCGCAACAACTACTCGTCGCACAGGGCAAGTCCGCTTGATTTAACCTACCATATGCAGCGATAAGCATGAATTTCTACCATCAATAAGCTTTACTGCAGCCTCGCTGGAGGTGAAGCGGGGAGGAAGAGGGCAAAACTGCTTTCTAATATATGACTATGAACGGATGACGGTCGTTTTATGGGTGGATGAAATTTTTCAGTTGATGCTCTGCTCATGGCCTCCTTTCGCCTAGTGCCGAAGTCAATGCGTGCTCAGCATTGTCTCGACCTACCTTTCATTCGACCATTCGAGCACGCTTGTCCTGAAGGACAAAAATCGTGCTGGGTAGGCGACTCCACATTTTAGGCTCTGACTGCAAGGGTGCCAATTGTTATACTGTGAATGCAGCTAGTGCGTCGTTTGCTCTACTGTAAACAGCAGGTGCCTCTCCTGGCGTGTCACCCACCACGTACTTGGAGTCCCTGCTAAGTCAGGGCTTTCCTATCAGACCTTGAACCCTGCTTGGAACTAAACGAAATCAAAAAGTCCTTATGTGGCAGGCAAGGCTGAAGGACCGATGGTTGAAATATTGGCTGAATTCCGGGGAAATGACGGTGGGCTGTATTGAGCACAGGAGGTGGGTACTATGTTTAGGCTCTTACAGATTCAGTTGTCGTTGTTGCAGGCCGATTACATGTCGAAACGCAAGAGCCCACAAATAGAACAGATAAGCTAAAGCAGTGGTGAACGTCGAGTGCTATGCATGCTTGTGAGATTCAACGTGGTATTAGAGGGCAATGACGCTTGCTTAAGGCTAGATCGGGAGAAACCCGCTTGTGGAGTTTGCAGGCTTGCATTTCAGGCCTGTCCAGTTGTCCTCCTCCATGAGTTCCTTCGAAATGCTTATTGTTACAACACTTGGCGGGTAGCATAATGTGAATAATGAAAATGTGCAACTTTTAACGTGTAGTACCATGCGTACATTTCGATTTCATTGTATTTCTGAGCGAAGAAGGTGCGCGTGGAGGTGTGCCCACCGAGGCGTGACGGTAGAGAAGACGGCCAGCAGAATTTCTGGGCGATATTTTGGGGCTATTTCAGGCACATACCGCGCCGTTGTGGTAGGTTGTCTTTGGCCGACAGCCTGGTGGCTGGTGTGGGCTTCTGTTGACACACTTGCTAGCCCTTACATGGCGCTATCTGAAGGGCATAACATTGTGTAGCCATAGATTTGTTCAGGAAGTGAGTTCCTTCCTATCAGGGATTGGCAACCTTCTTGGTCGGAGCCCTTCAACAGCCGTGCCGTGCAGAACCTTGGCTCGCCTTATATTCAAAAGGAATAAGGGGGTTGCTTCGGACGCGTGCAGCAGAATTGGCTACAAAATAGTCGCCGTTGTATATGCTGGCTGTGACGCGCCTGACAACCTTCGTCCTAACAACAGAAAGTGGGGAACAGCCATTGTGCACCTTCAGGGGCGATAGCGTTAATTAGATTCGTATATCAGTGGCACTTGGCACTAACGGTTCGATAGCGGTACGATCTGGACCATGCTTGGGTTTAAATTGTTGGACAGAGCTGTGTTCCACAGCGCATCGTCATCAGCAACATCTCCGATCACGGGCCAGTCGTATGAATTTCGTTCTTCTGACCACGTTCTGCGTGAGCATTGATCCAGGCTGTGCGCCCCTTCGTCTTCAGTCGTTTTGTCGTTCTTGCACTACCACTGCCTTACGTCACGCTTTTGCCTACATTTTAGGTGTTGGTTTGGTGCACTGGCATTGAGGAAGAATAAGTAGGCGTTCAAGCATACAAGAGAGATTCAAGGCAATTTTTGCTCTGAACAGCGTGAGCGAGCGGCACTGGCAGAAAATAGATATTTTTGTGGTGGCAGGCAGTGTGTTATTTGCTCTACGAGAGCAACGGTTCTAGGGCGGTTGCTTCTTCGGTGTTTGTGTTGCTTAGCCCTTGTAAGGACGATCGCAATACTGTCCTCCAGTTGCTGCTTCATCCTGCACGCGCGGGCAGTGTATGTTGTTGAGCACAGGTTCGTGCCAATGCTGTTAGAATGGTATCCCTTTTGCCGACGGCGTTATTATTTGATTGCTGCTCTTGTGAGTCAGCGAGTGAGCCATTTTAATGCGTTCGCATGTTGCAGTATGTGCCCACTTATCAGGAGCTGAAACATGCTGTGGACAATGCAAAGACGAAAAATGCAGGTAACGGAAGCCACAAGGAGAAATGCTTGTGTCTGCCTTACCTGTGGGCTGTTGGTGTGGGCCAACAGCATGAGCAGTAATGGGGCTCTGTCACAGTACCCAGTGTATACACCAAAGTATCTCCGGCGGTGAGCATTTCTCTGTTGACGAACGTCTTGGTTGCAGAAAGTTATATCACTTGCCTTTCACTCCTCAAATTTTCTATTCGTGATTGTTGGACTCCATTGTTGTGTAGCGTGTAAGCTCCTCGATGTGTAGGCGTTGCACTGTTCCTGCAACAGCTTGGAAGCTTTTGTTTTTTAGCTAGAAGTGATGGAGGGACAGGCTGGGAGCTTTGTTGGAATTTTTGACCTTTAGATAGACTTCCAAGTTGCACGTCACTGCGTCCACGCCTGAGAGTTTATATGAGCAGCAGCCGATACAAAGTGCCTAGGTGCAAGGGAGAATGCTGTCGTCAGCCCCTGCTGTTATCTCATTGTGGTTGGCTTGGTAGAGGTGACCTTAGCACGTGAGTTTTCCAGTTAGAAAATCCTTTTAGTCGGAAGTGATGCGATCATATAGGCGTAATCCCGACGCGACGAATTTAATACTGCTTGAGGGCTCGATTCAAACATGCGGCGCTGCATGCTTCCTGATGTCATACTGCGTTGTTTCAGATGCGTCTAGGACTTAGAGGAGATTCCGATTGATAGGCGGTGCGCTTATTTAGTTGGGTAGAGTGTAGTGTACGCTTTGGAGCTTGCTCACTGTAGGGGACAATGTGGACAAGCACGCCCCGTCTTCAGGCTTGCCGGCCTGACCCATGTATATAGCTTCACGAAAGCAATATCATGCTTTGTTTGCCAATGAAAGGCATAGAATGGGAATAGAGCTAGTGCTGATCCGTGACCACCTCATATGCATTTAGTTGGTGAGTCCACACAATCAGCTGGAGGTCTGCTAAAAGGATGATTCTCCGGTTGGCCGTAGAAGTGGGCAGAGAAAACACACTTTCAAGGCAGATCCCTCTCCTTTTCCCCAGCGCTGCTGTAGTGTTGACGAGCAAGTTTGAATGTCGCAAGACTGCTTAAACTCTCGCTGCCCGTTTCATTATGCTGTACGTTGTGTCTTGTGGCCAATCTTCAACCATATTTAGTGCTGCACTAGCGCACGGACACGCCTGCTCTACTTTGATGAAGCTAGGAGGGATGCATAATTTTTTCGAGCACCTCCTGAGCAATACCATGCCACTGGGAGTCGCCGTGTTCAAGCGGTATTTGCAGTGTGCCAGTTATTGGCCTCAATTATGAGCTCTTTATCGCATTGCGTATTGGGATCCAGGCCGTCCGTCTGCTTCTTTGCTCTCTGCAAATCTGTACTGTCGTGAACCGGTGGCTTGCATAGAATAGCAGTGCTGAGGCCATATAATAGTAGTGCTTGCCCAGGGTGAGCAAGATAAACTTTTGAACGTCTCGCGTAGGCCACTAGCCGTACTCTGAATTGGCAGCTCTGCAGCTGACGCAGTGTGAAGTTCAGGGGGTGCGTACGGGTTTTCCTCATATACGGAGCGCCTTAGGATATATTCATCACTATACGTCTATGGAGGCTTACCAGTGCGAAATCTCAGCAATGCAAGTTTGATGGCGTTCAGCAGACATTTGCCCATTCTCAACGCAATCATGACAACCTGCAGCAGGAGGTCCGCCTGGAGCTGCCTGTAACTTTGGTCTATGAAAACGCACGGTACAGCCTTGTTGGTAGTGCTACCTTCGCTGCCGTGGTAGGGGCAGCACCACCTGGCACAGTGATCATCTGTGTAACAAGCCCCTCCGGACTGGTTACCAACGGACCACGCTGAAGATTACATTGCAATGCATGTTAGGAGCTTCCGACATTTATGGGGTGAAATCGCTGGATACTTTAGATCGTTCTATATCACCAAGCAACGTTCTGAATGCTTGGCCAGGAAGCTGTTGGTGTTCACTCAGACAGGGAGTATTCTTCTGGGCGCAGGCAGTGAGCTCGAGCGTGTATGTGAAGCCCACACAACTTTGTATTTGCGCAAATTTAAATGTGCCAGACGCATCACGATGACGGATCAGGGATATGGAGCATACTCGATACGTAACCACAGCTTGCCGTGAGCGTAGGAAGTGAGTTGCCCCTGTGATGGATCTTTTGGAAATTGCTACCGCGAGACCGCAGTGTGCACTGACGGGAAGCTTTGCTCACCTCACTGTCTGTTTGATCGCCTACTGTGTCTGAGCACTTGCGCTTTCACCTCACATGCTCACGTAGCAGTTGATGCAGCAAAGCAACAACTTGGGCTACAATCCGGGTGCACCGTCGAATATTTAGCTTTTCTTTTACAACATGCTGTGGCTGCAAAGTTGCATGCAAGGGGGCCCGCTGGAGTGTTTTGCCTCGGATGCACTGATGAAGTGACAGCATCGACGTTAAAGGCTCAGCACCTGGTGGTGACACCTTCGCACGGCCAAACGATTTTATGCTGCCGCTGCCTTTAACCATTATCTGCCCACGTGGGACCAACCGGTATCTGCGAACAGGCTGTAAGCCGTGGTTTTGGTGCTGCCTGTGGCTTCATCCGCCGGGGTTTGCTCCTGTAATGAGCGATTTGTGCCTTGGGGCATCTAGGCTGTGTAACAGACGGAGCAGCTATCGGCCGGCGGTTCGATTACTATAGGGCTTTTTAGTGCTTGCCAGGGCTTAGAAGGGGACCAAGGAAACAGTGTCCATCGTTGTTTGCGCAAGACATGAATTATGCTTGTCAAAACGTGCCTCTCTAACCAGCAAGTGAGCCCAAAAGTTTAGGAAACAGACTTGATCTTCGTATCAGCTGTATGTTCCCCAAATGTACGGCGTTTAGTCATGAATGCCTACCAGTCATGCGTTGTCCACCTGTTTGACTCGTGCACTTGCATTCACTTTGTGCGCCATTAGGACGCAATAAATAGGCGCAACAACTGGGCAAGCAAGGCTCCGAGGAGGTTTTTGCGAATACTCTTTCTACTTCGGCTTGTTCGTGCCTCCTTGCCGTGAATATGCAATGAGAAATGTTTCGAGTATGGATGTGTAGAGGTGCAGTCTCACGCTTAAAGCTGGGTTGAGCGTTTCGAGTGCTTTTGGCAAGCAAGAAAGTAGCGCATCATCTCGGAGAATCACTTGCTGCTGCCCTGTGTTGTGGAGCCAGATCGTGTGTTGGTTGCGCCCCTCATATACGCATGCAATAAGGTGCTAAATGAGGCGCACGAAGGGAAGCGTACGCATGAAAGTGCATACAGCTGATTGAGAGGAGCGGTTTTGGGCAAAGTGGGGCCTTCGCGCCGGATATGAGTCCGCCACTGCCGGGGAATATGAGGCAAACCACAGCTGATGTTTGGGTGATACGGTCATGAGCATTGCCCTCAGATTACACCATCGCAATTCTTTCTACAGGAAGTGCGTTCTGCCAATCACACCGGTTTAGGCTGCTCGAGAGCAAACGCGGAGCAGCAGGAGAGAGTCCGTTTGTTTGCGACACGCTCAAACTTGTCTTCGCAAAGCAGAGGAACGGAACTGACTCCCGCCAATGGCTTTGCAGGAAATCCTGTAGCTCTTTGCGCAGAAGGTGTGTCATATCTAATTTCAAACATCTCCCACCATTGTTACCGAACACTATCGACATTTAGAAAGCCGTGCTCACTCTTGTTTCCCTGACTCTTTTATGCGTCACCTGTGGCTGGACTTCAGCTTGAAGCGAAACATGGATATGCTCCATACATCACTTCAGAGTTCTGTCTCTGAATGCAAGCATAATAGTTCTTCTACTATGGACGCAGCTAGTGCGTTGTTCGTTCCACTGTCAACAGCAGGTGTCTCACCTGGCCTGTTGAGCGCATGAAAGGGCAGCCAGCTGACACCACATTTGGAGGGCCTGGCACACATAGGAAGGGGCCTTGAGCTTGGAAATGGACGAAACCGACAAGTCCTTAAATAGAAGACAGAGCGGGGGAACAGGTGATTCAAGTCTTGGATGACGGCCAGGGAGACGAAGATGGATTGCTTTGAGCGCAGGAGGTGGGTATGGTGTTCGCTCTCTGACGGATTCAATTGTCGTTGCTGCAGGCCGAGTACATTTCGAAGTGCTATAACCCACAAGTACAACGGAAAGGCTGAAACGGTGGTGACCGCCGGTTGTTACCCTTACTTGAGATGCCACTTGGTCGTGGATGGCAAGGACGCTTGCTTCTGACCAGGTTGTGTTGAGCTGCGTACCTGGAGTGCTAACCAACGCTTTGTTTTCTGACTCTTTTGTTTACTAGTGCCTGTTGTTGCAAAGAATGTGAGTACTCATCTCGAAAAATAGTTGGTACTCGCCAGGCATTCAGTGGATGGATTGGCCGGTGACTTAGTCGCTCAACACAATCCGTAAAATATGGTAGCCGGCCCTTGGTGTTCTGCAGAACACTGCAGATCCATACAATCCAGGGGGAAGGTCCTAGTAGAAATTTCAAATAGCAAATCGTAAGCCGCGTTTCCATCAGCTGATGCAAAGCAGCCGTGTTCCAATGTGATAACTGGCCCGAATGATGCAGAAACAACAGCTTTGGACGGTTCTGTAGACTGTACGCCACTTCGACAATATTTTTGAGGCTTGGATTTTCGTCTTTCTGTAGATGCATGCGGAAGGTGTATATCCGTAGAGAGCTGGATTTGTTCATCTAGAGTTCGCCAATCCACCACACTGATCAAAAGCTAATGCCAGCCCCAATATACGTCAGTGGCGTCCATTATGATGGCATGTTAACAATGCTGAAGGATGCCCGTCAATCATATAGAAAACACACAGCAAACACTGAGGCGTGAGGGTTCCCAAGGTGCTGGATTGTTGCACCAGACACGTGCCACGTCACGCGCTTGGCGCTGTTCTCCAGTGCCACATCTACATGAGCACCTTTGGGGCTTCGGCATATCTCCTTGAGCCAAACAGGTTTCCCGAATCATGACTGGATTCGCTGAGATGCCATTTGGCTTCTTCTCTCACTTGTGCATGCAGGCAGTCCGTTTGGCAGCTTTCTGACATTTCCGTAGCACGACTGGCGAGACAGTCTGTGTAAACGAATGCATGGATCGCAGGGCGTGGAAAGTTCGCCCATGACTACACTTATTGTACGGCTCCTTACATGATTTGTTTAGCGCCTTCTAAACCCTTCGCATATTTGCTGCTGTCGTGAGTCTGTGGGAATTCACCAGTTCAGCGCAGTGAACACTGGATATCCGAGAGCAGGTAATAAATCAAATGAACTGCATGGGGACGTTCAGGGGCTGCTGCGAACAGATAGTATGTTGGCAAATATTTTAGGGGCACCGGGGGGAAGAGTTTTTGATGCGGCAGGCCTTGGATAGCATGGGTGTAGTGTTAACTGCAGCAGTTATAATTGTCTTTGGTGTTGTTGTGAACTGAATGCAGGGATGAATTAAAACGTTAGCCTTTTGCGTTTTCCAAAAAGCGCTGGTGCTGCTGACGACGTCTGCCGGACTTGATGGCTCTTCAGCCTTTGCCTACATGCATTGCTGAATGTGTGATGTTGTAGAGGACGAACACCCACGGAATAGCGTTTGTGCGATTTCTTGTAACAATACAGAAAAGTTCTAGTTGCTTTGTCTAGCGAGTGGCTTCGTCAGCAAGTGGGGTTTACAGCTGCCCTCTTTACATTACATTCTGAAGATATATCATTTTGCTTTTGTTGGGAACAGGCACCTGCTGATGTGGCATGCCGAGTGGTCTATAGTGACGAAGGCCGACTGCTTGTAATGGCATAGCTTTTGGTATGACTGCACGGCACATTGCCTGCTATGTGCACAATGAGAGAACATGAGATGCAGATGCAGAATGGCTGGGAGATTGCCATGCAGACTCTCAGACGTTCGTTAGCGGTGTTCTCGGATGCGTCTTAACTTGTCGTAGGGTGTGTCTACAGGAAAGCAAAAAGGGTTCGGTTGACTAATCATGTGTGTTTTGGGGCGTGGAAAGCCTGGTTCGTTTTTAGGTTCGGTGCGGTGA
>CAJFCX010000265.1:0-25470 GCA_904066255.1 Eimeria sp. OTU-X
GTAAGGCACCTAACCTTCTTGTCCCCGTTGATATACCCCCCCCCCCCCCCCGTCATCCGATTGGTTGGGCGCTGGCACCCAGCCATGACCGGGGTTAGTTCAGAACATTCTATTATTCTGGGAACTTCCCTTGTTTATAATAGAGACTCGAATACGTTTTGGAACGTTAAGTATTGACTTCGGGAAAACTGGGTGCAGCTAGGCAGTCATACGCTATGAGACAATAAGTAGGCACAGCTCAGGACGGCTGCGCACTACAGGTACTGTTCACAGAACAGTCGTGCAGGCATATCCTGCCGTCTGCTGAAGACGGCACTCAGAATCCACTTCTATTTAAAAGAATAAAGACAGAATTTTGGTTGGCCATGGCCTTCAGAAGCGAGACAAACTATAGTGGCGCTGCCGACGCAGATTACTGTAAAGGAGCCGACGGAACGCGATGCTCGATTTCACCCCTTTGGAGTCAACAGTAGTTACATCTGTGCCCAAATTTCGGACACAAATATATTATTCCCACTTTTTGTTGCAGCCGATTCTCCTTGTCTTGGACGTATGAACAAATAGGCCCACTATTGTCCTCACGTGGCTCATGAGCAGTGTGGGCTAGTCGCCCGTGGATGGCAAATATGGGGGCAGTGGGCCGGAATATCCCTAAGCAGGGACCAACTGTGTAACAATTACATGTAGTACAAAATAATATGGATATTTTTGCAGAAACCTCGTTCTCCAAAGAAATTGCATGAGGACAGCCAATGTTGTATGACGAGCGCGCTACCTTTGTGTGGAAAGGAGAGACTTGCTGGATTTCTTGTTAGGGCCTGTGCCGTACGACTTAGTAGTTTGCCTGGATAGTTGCAAAAATGCCCATGGATGATGCCAGGGCCCTTATACGTCCCCAGCCTAAACGCTACAAGCCACATGCCCGCAAGGGAAGGAAAGTTAGCATCGAGGATATATTGGAGAGGGCTAAGGAGAATACAGCCGAGCTAAAGCACCCCCTACAAGGTCTGTCGGTCATTCTCTCCCTACCGGTCAGCGAAGGGCAGGAACCGACTGGGCCAGGGAACTTGGTGTTGCGCACTGGGCCATACTGTTGCCCCGGGTTTTCCTTTACCTTCAAGTCTAAGGCTGAAAAGTACTTTGCTCCACCCAGCATCTCTAATATCATAGAAATAGAAGTCAGGTTTTCATCAAATCAGGATGCACGAACAAGACCGTTGGAAGACAGTCTTCCGCTCAGTGTTAGGTCTGTTTGAATACAGAGTCATGCCGTTCGGCCTCAAAGGGGCCCCGGCAGCATTTCAAGCTAACATTAATACTTATCTCCAGCCCCTGTTGGGAGAAGGAGTTGTGGCGTACTTAGACATCTTGACTACAGCTCGGATCTCACTACGCACGCTGCACTCCTGCGGCAAGTGCGGAAGATATTTGTAGTGAACAGCGTGCCTACCTGTTACTACGTATAACTTGTAGTTCATTTAACCTGGTGCACACTCAGCACCTATAAGCTAGACTCAGCTAATCTCTGCTAATACCACTTGATTAAGGAAATAATCACTCTTAAAATACGATCGAGTCTATATTATCCAGGAAAAACCCAGAATAATAGGACTGACTGTTGACCCTTCCAGGGGTCAGTGCCAGAGTCACAGCACCAACCTCGCATCCAGTCCCATGGCCGGTGTAGGCTAGCGAGCACTCTGATCCCATTAGGTTTTCCTTTTCTCTAAAAGTGCCTTAAATCCTTAAATATTCTATCTTATTTAAGCCCTTTCGAGCAACCAGACCCCGAGGACTCGCCTCGAAGGTCCATTGTAGTGCCTGTGCACTACAATATTGCTCCAGCACCAATTCTATATAAACGTAAGCACAACTGTTCCCAAACTTCCGAGGTAAAGCGGGGGTCGCGATCAGAAATAAGGGTATCTGGGAACCCATGGTAGCGAATAAACCTGTCCGCTAACAATGTTTACGAAGTGCGTGTTTGCTAAGAGAGACCTCACCCACTTGGGGCACACTATAATATATCTGCGCAGGACGCATCCAGTGTTACGGTTGAGCCCCCACAGTGTCTTCAGGGCTCTCTGACGACGTTAGTAACTACAGATGATCCGCATGCCTTGCCCTCGAAGGCTAGGGGACGTCATACCCACTACCGCCAACTCGCCGGGATCCGTAGACGATCATCTCGTAAACCGAAAGATCATCAGTCGCCCGGCGAACCCGTGGATCTGCAACGGAAACATCGGCAGCAAGATGGCAAAGATCTATAACAGGAACGTCAGCAACAAGATGGCCAGGATCTGCAACAGGATCAGCAGCAACAAGATCAGCACCAAGCTCTACAGCGGATAAAACCACACAGAAGTTCACTACCCCTAAGTACACACTTGACTGGCCTTCAGCATACCCCAAGTGTCATGTATTTCGCCATCCATTCCTCGCTGCACTGAAGACACCGGGCGAAGTTGTTCAGGTGGAGTTTCAGCATCGTCGTTGTGTGTTTCGTTACCTGCACCCGTATCTAAGGACATGTCACAAAGGAATCTGGCTCATTTGTGTCCCCCAACTTCCTGAATTCTTAATTCACCTACTGTACACTTATCACGATCATGTAACTGCAGGACACAGGGAACAGAACAAGACATTTGAAGCTCTCAGCAAGCATTACTACTGGCCCGGTATGAGATCGTACACCAACGCGTATGTGGAGTCATGCACACAGTGTCGGGCATCTAAAACAACTAACCAGAAGCTCGCCGGCCTCCTACAGCAGCTTCTTGTTCCTTCGCGGCGTTGGAGCCACGTTACCCTAGATTTCGTCACAGACCTACCACGCACGACAATCGGCAATGATACAATCTTGGTGTTGTTGGACTCCTTGAGCGAAATGGCCCACTTTATCCCGACTAAGAAGACAATTTCTGCAGCAGACACAGTAGCATTATTAGCGGACAGACTTATTCGTTATCACGGCTTCCCAGATACCCTTATTTCTGATCGCTACCCCCGCTTTACCTCGGAGGTTGTGGAACAATTGAGCTTGCGTTTCAATATTCAGAGGGCGATGCCTTCTCCATATCATCCACAGACAAACGGACAGACCAAGGGAGTGAATCGAACATGGAGCAAATGCTACGAACATACATACAAACAGATGAGCGAGATTGGGAAACCCTTCTTCCAGCACTCGAGTTGGCCTACGACACTACGCATCATTCATCTACCGAGATTTCCCCCTTCGAAATCATGATCGGAGAACATCCAGTTACCGGGGCTGACCTGGACCTCGTCGGCTCCTTGTCCCCTACGCTTTCTCTTTCTATGACCCGACTCTTCCGCCAACTATGTGATCGCGCCCGAGGCCATATCCTGCGAGCAAAATGGAGACAAAAACATTATGCAGAGACGACCTAACGCCTGGCGTAGTAGTGGGTTATGGGGTGCCCCCAAACCCCCCATGGTAATGGCCAGCCCCAAATATAAAAACAACAGTGGTTTTGGCAGCCGTGCTGAGCTTGCTGTGGGCCGACGAGCAACCCCACCTCGCATCGGAAATGTAGTTGGCCCGTCCGAGGAAATAGTGTGTAAAAGCATTTGAGCTTCACGACTCGTGAACGGGCATTGATTATGTGACAATTCAACAACGGCCGATCTTCAGTTGGGATTGGCATGCGCGAGGGGAGTCAAGGACAATCTGTAGATACTAGCGAGGAATTGCACTGCAGAAGTAAACCCATTCGGATGAATGGTGCCTTGGGCATTCAACATAATAGGCTACTTTTCTGTGGCTTGTGCGAATTGTTAACTCTTGGGCAAGGCATCTCAGCCTGTCACAGCTATGGCTGGTGACAAGAGTGTTAGTGACGTCTTGCTTGAAGACTTCAAAGATATGAAAGTTATTCTCTGAACAGTTATATAAAGGCTACCGTAATGGTAAGACGATCCATCGAAGCTGAGGTCACGTCGACGATGTGGAGTAACCGGCTAAGCCGAGAAAGAACAGCCAACAGTCTTAGCCAACGCAGAATGAAGGTCTTTTTCGGGTCATCGCCCTTGTCGTGCGAACTCACCAAACCAAATCGCCTGAGTTGTACTGTTCACCCTAGTTCCCTGCCTAGCGTGCTTGATATTTTCTCATACATTGCTGCGCCGCTGCCAGCTGTTAGTCAGAATTTGCGGACGTAAGGAGCTGGTGGACCTGGCTGGTGACATCCCTCCAGGTCTAACAGCCAACGGTGTACCAGTGCAGACGGCGGGTCTGGCAGAGCAATGAGTGGTACTGTGCACATACGTTTTTCAAACTAATTCTGCACAAGCGAAGACTCCAAGCCAATAGAGTCGAAAATACTGAAGTAAAGTGCGGTGGGCTCCCTGTTGGTCATGAATTTGAGCCCGGATCCCTTTCAGCGATGGTTCTTTTGGGGAAAACGTACGGCTTCCAGAAAAGATTTGCGAATAGTTTGGCTACTCCCTCTGCTGTAGACGACGTTAAGTAACTGCATAGTCTATCTCCTGCAAGTTTGTGCTGTCCTAGCATGCCACTGGCGGTAACAACACCATGAGATCCATTGCGATAACTGTCCAGGTCAGCTCGGGGATTGGAATGGCTCCCAAGGGTCCAGGCTTGCAGTTGTTCTGCAAACCAGATTGAAATTCTTCTGCATCCGGGAGTGAAAGTGTTTTGCGTCTTTTTTTTTTGGCGTTTCGGGCACGTGAGGAGGCATTCTGCCGCTGAGCGGCAAATCGTCAGTTGCTCAGAAGACCTCGTTGTTTGCTGCACTGCTCAGTGGTCCGTCGCATAATCGTTTGATCTGCCTAAAACGTATGTCCGTGCCCAAGATAGAACGTATTATCTGCATAATCCGTATTTCTTGGGGTACTACAAGACGTCGTGGACCACGCTATTGCCCTTCACCCATCGCTAGTTGCTGCGCGAAGCAAAACTTGTTGCCATGCAATTATATAAGGAGTAGGGAACACTCATTCAAGAAAGACGGGAAACATCTAATAAGAGTGAAGTTGCACAACACAGTGCCTTGCTTCTGAGACTCCGGGAGAGTGCATTAGCAACCACATATGTGATACCGTTTGTATGCTTGACAGTGCAGCCGTACTGCTTGAGTCCGCAAAGCCGCTGAACTCTTTTGTCATTATAGTCTTGTCCATCAGCCGCGTTTTTTGGTTGCTGTGAGCTGAGCTGGTGGCTTGTCGACTTGGGAACAAAGCTTCATCGCAGTGCACCTCCGGAAGATTCGACAGTCTGGATGTGTTCCAAAAAAGCTGGTATACTCTCCCTGAGCTTCTCGCCATAGTCATGCCTCCAGTTTTCAAAGACAAAATGCCAATAATAATGTTAGGTGTTACTGGAATCTTATGTATCTGAAGAAAACACTTCAGTGCCCACTCATCGCTTCTCGTTCTAGCTAAACTGTCTGCAGACGCAAAGGCAGTCTTCGCCAAGTGACATTGCTGCGAAGGCATCGCTTTATTCTTTGCAGCCAGAAGCCCAGCTGTTGCTCACATCCCCACTAGAGGGCAAGTCATGATCAGTCTTCATTATGCAAAAGGGGAGGCATGCTCGAGGGTTGACGGGGACTAGAGGGAGTACAACTGAGGCTGTGTTTTTTTTTCTTGTTGCATGCTGTATCCAATGCTAAGCAGTGCCACTCAATAAGACAGCCGGGTGTGAGCGTTGGGCTAGCATTTCGGACTTCTGCCGAAAAGCCATGATGTGCTAAACTGTAGGAAGTCGTTCCTGGCCTGAGAGAGGACAGCCAGGAGCTTCAACAGAAACAAAAGCTTCAGGGGGGGGTTCCAGAAAAGCTGCTGACCTTCACCCATGTCTAATTCCTTCATGCGTAGAATGGATTAAGGGGCTGTTGCACGTACAAAAGTCAGACTGTCACGAGCTGCAACGCGCCCTTGCCGCAACTAGTAGTACAAACCAGCCCAACATGCAAGCACAACTAAGCACGTTTTGGCGTATGTACAAGCACTATAGGCAATTGCTGGATAATCACCTGGAATTCAGCAGGCAGCCTGTACACTTGTAAAAATATAATTGAATTGAACTCTCCAACCCCATGCAGACCATCCCGCTATGACCATTCTACTGCACGGTACATGGACAGACTCCCAGCCTCCAACAGGAGGCGTTAGACGCTAACATGGTTTTCAAGAGTGTACTAATGACAAACTCCCGGAAAAGTCATTTGCTCTGCAGACTCACCGTACAGAAGCCAACTGGAGAGAGCAACGCTTAACCTTGACGGCGGCCACACTGCATCACACCGAATCCCTTCGTAACTCGCGCCCCCCAAAATTTGTGGCCTTAAATAACAGATAATCTAGCGAAGGAAATATAATTTAAAAGACACCTTGGTTACCAATCAAAGCAGAGTGGTCTGGTGTTGCAACGTCCCCGTACCAGCTGTACGGAGTAGGGCGCGCTGAGGGGCACAGCAACAGGAGAATAGACGACTATCATGCAGCGATGCACACTGTACTACAGATCACATTAATATTAACTCCCAAAATTGTTATAATTACTATTTTACGTATTCGCCCCATAATGGGTAGACACGGGTGCACAGGCAGGAGTGCAACCACCCGCGAAAGGGCAGCCGGAGCACCTGCCGCAGCAGCAGTCGTGCACATGTGGTGTACAACTGTCTCGCCAGTTTCATCAAAACGCTCAACTACAAATATGACGTCTTTCTGCATCTCTGCCGTGTTTTGCGGGCAGGGAGTGTTGCTCATTTCCCCCCTGGACTACGCGTAGGTCGATAGTGATGCCGTCAGCGACTGACTGGTAGTGACTGCCAGCAAAGAAGAACAGGCAACACATCGTCTCGTATTTTATGTTGCAGCTTGCGACACTTCTAGGACTCTGTAAGATATATTGTGAAGCAGGACTTTCGCAAGCTTCCGGATGTAAGGGCAGTGCCGCTTTTCTTCTCCACTGCCGGATGTGTGTGTGGGGGGAGGGGAGGGGGCGACTCGCAACATACTTTAAACAACTGGCTTGCTGCATGTATTCGGCTTGGCAGATTCCAATGAGGTTCAAGCGAATTGGTGGCCGGATGCGCAGTCGCGCCGTCTGCATGCCAACTGGTGCAGTGTCTGTGGACCAGTCGTTTAGGAAGCACAGACGTCTGTCTCGTTGTTGTTTCCCAGACACGATAATAGCTCATGTTAGTTCATCTTGGGTCCAAAGAGACTTTATTTGGATGTGGCGATCTGCATGGCATTGGGTGTAGTGCACGGTTGTTACCCCAGGATCAGCTGTGGTTGTTGGATTGGAAATATTATTACGGAGCATATGCGATAGCGCTCTTGAACATGTGCTGTGCTGGTATTGCAGTGCAATCGTTTCTTGCCTGGGCAAATTCGCCCTCTCTCCATTTGTTGCCCATTGGAAACTCGCCGCATCAAGGTGTTTCTGTTCGACCTGACGCAGCAGTTTCGGGCTCTAAGGAACACTGAAGGTGGAAGATGCTGGACACTTTGTGGCAGCAGGTGCTGCCCATTTTCACGGAGGAGTTCTGGGCAGAGCCACTGAGGGCCCCAATGATTAGCCGGAGCTGCCGCCACCTTGTGTGGGGTGTATGTCTTGCGTACATTCCTTTGGTTATGTTTCTTCAAAGGATGCATGACAATAGGGTGGGAAAGCAGAAACAGGCCTCACATCAGCGAGCCTGCGTAGGCCCGATCCTGAAGGCGGTGACTTGCCTTTGGAATGTTCTCCTTTGTACATACTGTTTCGTCGGGTTCTGCGCGTTGGTAGGTACTCACCGTAGTTCGTAGCTAGCATGTATGTTCTACCATTTCCACGTTAGATTTCTGTGGTATACAATACCTTAGGGGTGGATAGTGCTCTGCGTGCGGGCTTTGCAGATGTGGTCGTCTCCGAGATTGTTTAGCACGTTTGCGTTCCCTTCGTCAAAGTACCCGCCACTGACGCGGTTGGTAGTTTGTATTTTCTGTTTGGGAAAGGGTGTGGAGGTCTTGGATACGTTTCTGCTGTTTCTCCGTGGAAGACGACCGTCTTTCCTCCACTGTTACGCACGCGTTGCAGTTGCCCTGTACTGCTGGCACGCACTTTATGCGGACGTGCCTTTTGCGCACGGCTTTGTCGCAGCAAATTTGGCTGTGCAGGTGTTCGTTCACGCCTATTTTGCAGCTGCAGAGTTTGCAGCAACCAAACGGTACGGGAATTCTACTAGCGCAGCACGTCGCCCCGAAGTCAGACGAGCAGCACTTGCTTCTTTCTAGAGCACGTCTCTCGTGCGGTTGCCATCTGTCTTCCTTGGTGCTTGGCAGGCTGTTCACATTCCTGCGCTCATACATCACTCTTCTCCAGCTCTCACAGATGTTCTTCGGCATGTGCATCAGTTCACATGCCATTTACCACCCGGAAGTCCAGCAAAGTGCCCTCGCTGTCTTCAATGCTAAGCTGTAAGGACTGCTCCTTCGGCCTACGGTTGGACGCTTATGTTTTGGAGCTTGGATACACTACTACAGGGGATAGCAAAAGATGCGTACTTCATTCGTTTGCGGTACGGGTCTCATCGAGTTGCGCTCAGCGTGTGCAGTATGATGCAGGTGCTTGGCAATGTATATTTCGCATGCAATCCTTTTCCTACAGTTTTACCTTGATGCCTTCTGCAAGGAGTACCGAAGCGGAGAGGCGACTTTCCTTACTTTCTTCCACGCCTTTGCTGTTATTGGTCTCGTGAAGCTTGTGATGCACGAGCAGTGCTGGCGGTTATTTGCAGATGTAAGTATAGGCGGCAGGCATTCTGGTTTTCCGTTTAGATGCGCGTTGCGTACCTTCTGAACAGGGCATCGCTTCCAGCAATTGCTGCGCCTGTTGCTGCTTCTGACGGAGTGTGCGATGTGGCTCATCGGGTTCTGTTCCGCAGACATTGTTGCTCTACCTTGTAGGGGGTCTGGGCATTACCTGTGGGTCACATCGCCTGTGGTCACATCGTGCCTACAAGGCCAGCGCAGGTCTTCGTTGCTTTTTGATGCTGTTGACGTCTCTGGCGAATCAGGGATCTATCTTTCACTGGGTGCGATGTTGACGCACCACCAAATAATTGATTGTAAATTGTAACCCTTACACTCTTTGGGAGGTCAGTTGTAGTCACCTCCGTTGCTCACTTCCTGCCCGCGGCCAGGCAAGTAAATGAACTTGAGTATCTCGAAGTTGTTCTTTGGTGTGGCCTGCAGGCCAGGGATCATCGCGTGCACCACAAAAATAGTGACAAGGAAGGCGACCCGTACAATGCGTCCCGGGGCTTCTTCTATTCACACGTGGGATGGTTGCTGCTTAAGAAGCCTCAATCCGTAAAGGATGCCGGGAGTCAGCTGAGTTTCGATGACTTACTGGCTGTAAGCATCACAGCACCAGGTTGGCGGCGGACTGGGTGTGTATGACCAGTTTTGGCCCGCTGGATGGCAATGTGTAATTCCATTTTTTTAATGGAATCAACTGTGCTAGCGTAATGTACACCGTACACGGAAGATTGCCACGTGTTTCCTTTTCAGGATCCTTTCGTCCGATTTCAACACCGACTGGATCCGTGGTGGAACCAATTCTGGTGCTTTGTAATGCCCGCTATCTATGCACACTACAAGTACAACGATTTTTGGTCGGGCTTCTTCGTGCTTGGTGGGCAATGCAAACACCCACATAAGGACCTGCGGAGCATTTTCCTCGAATGCGCATGTCAACCGGCACATGCCGTTTTTTATTTTCCGATGTTGTTGGTTCTGCTATGCTCCGCAGGCTGCTTGCGATGGTGCATTTGCCTCCACGCCACGTGGACAGTGAACAGCACTGCCCACATTTGGGGTGACAGGCGCTATACAGTGGAAGGTAACCCTTGCGAGAGCTGCTTCACGGCTTTAGTAGCCGTAGGCGAAGGCTGGCATGACTGGCACCACAAGTATCCCTACGACTATGCAGCGTCGGAGGGAGGGATTTTTGACCAGTATAATCCCAGCAAGCTGGTAAGCCACGGCATGAAAATTGCAAGTTAGAACATCGGCTGTAGGTTTCTGCGCTTACTGATCTAGACTTAACCTGAGTGCGTACTTTCTGTAGTTCATTGACGTCTGCGCGTGGCTTGGATTGGCATGGGAACGTCGACGCGCTACTGCCACCTGGAAGATGCTGAAGGCTGAACGGGAGCAGCAGGCCCTTGTTAGACAGCAAAGGGATGCAGAGGCCCGCAAAAACTGTGAGGCTCTCTCTGCGGTGCACAGCCTTCGAGAAGTCGTCCGCGTCAAGAGTGCGCACACGAGCACGCTCCAGTCTCTGGTGTGTATACACTAGCCCTGCAGGAATATCACATTGCGAGCACTGCGGGCTACACCGCTAAGGGTGTGCATTTTTGCAACCCAAAATGCGTCGAGGAAGCTGCCCAGCCTCCAGAGGTTTTGTTGCTTGCAAAGCTGTGTTTTTGTCCTCAGTGGAGCCTATTTTTCGACCTCTTCTTGCTAACTGGTGCATATCTTCTCACTTGGTGGTGTTACTCGGCTTGTACATCGCGGCTAAGTACAGCTCCCCAAGCGCTTGTGGAGGCTTCTCCTTACGTCCTGCTTCCACTGCTCCTTATCGTTAGCAGCGCCGTTTTGGGCACACTGTTTTTTTCCATGCTGATGCACGCATTCGTGGCGGCGAACGGCACATTCAGTGCGAGTACATTACTTTCTGACCTCGTGGGTGGTCTCATATGCGGCCTCCTCATGGTCCCGTATCAAAGAAAGCGGTTCAATGTGCCCGGAGAAACTCCGGCACTGAGGTACTAGTCCCTCACTAATCTCGCTAATTCAGACGGTTTGCACAGCATCTCCAGTGGCAGTCGCAGAATACAAAAGTGGAAGTAGAGCTTCCAGCAGGGAAGATATTTGACAGCAAAAACACCAATATCTCGTTCTCTCCCCTGATTTTCAGGCCGTTTCTATATACTGCAACGCTAGCAGTTCCACGTCTACCTGGCTGGTCTGCCTGTTTGGCGCCACTATTCTTGACACTCTTCGTCGGCTTTACTTTGATGGTGTCGTTGTGGAGGGGACACTTGTTGCTGGTTAGCACCTTCTACTTACTGCCTCACCTCGTCATGGACACTTGGACAGCGTATTACTTCCTCACCATGGAGAAGAAAGGACCTCGTGAGTTCGCGCCCTTGTCTCAGTTCGCGCCTTGTCTCACCTGACCTGCGTTGCGTATGGCGTTCCTGCGTCAGTGTACATGCAGCCTTGCGAATTTGGTGTGTGCGGCTGTGTTGCTTTGGTGCTGTTGAAGACGACGTCATGAACAACAACTGCAAGTACGACTTCCTCTGTGTTGCTCCATGCGCGCTCCGCTGGGTCAAGGCTTGCCTGGATAAGAGGCACCGCAAAGACGAATCTCAACTGATGCGGGCAATACACGTTCTACATCATCGCCCGTTAGATCTCCATTTGCTTCAGGCAGTTACCTTTGAGTGCGTTTCAGCACATTTACTCCACTGATTACGGTGTTTTGTCTTCTGTGCAGCATGCGCGACACTGCTTCTTGCAGGTTCATTTAATGCCTTTTATTCCTGCATCTTGAAAAGAATAGCCATACGCCACGACGATGAGGTTCATCTGTTCACACTTTTTGTTTTGCTGCGAAATTCAGAGTGCCTCTTCACCGGGTACCAGAGGCGGTCTGCTACTTGAACGAGCGTGTTGAATCGATGCCCGCTGAAGTGTTCAGCGCGTCGCTCTCTGACGGATTCGCAGTGGTGCACCCTGACTCTCGGCCGGAGTACTACAATTCTCTCGGACAGCCAGCTCAAGCGCGTCGTGCCGAGGAACCTGGAACATCAACGAATGCGGAAGTGGATAAGAAGGCTAAAGATTTGGATGAGGCGCCCTTTGGTGCATCCTCTTCAACTTTGACGAAGCGCACCCGGGCTGTTGGCTCATAGACGGCGGATCCCCGTGGGTAGCTAGAAGAAGTCCACAGCTGAAACTGCCAAAATCCATTTGTGAGAATTTTGGTAGGGACCACGTGGCAGCTGCCGCTGCGGTTTGAGGAAGCATCGCTTTTTCTGCATCGTGTGGGGTTCCATTAAGGTGTACTGGTGGACATTGCAGACTGTTTCACCTATAGAGAGCGTCCCATTTCGGTCATTTACCCGGTTTGTTGTGCGGAATATCGTTGCCAACTTGTGGCGCTTCCGTAGAGCTATGCGTGCTCGAAGGTGTAGCGACGAAAGGAAATGCTACCACACGGCATGTGTTACGTCCGTTGGAGCATACGGTTTTGCAGTGATGATAAGGCCGGAAGCCTCTTGCTGTCTAACTGGCCACACAGTGGGACGTCTGCCGCATTGGGCTGATGGTCCTATTGTCTTGGTTGCTCGGGCTGATGGGTGAGTTGAACGTTACACAATTTGCTGCGTGACACGACTGCAGCATCACCGCGGCCATACGGCTTTGTCGAGTGGTGTTCGTGCGAAAGGGAGCACCTGGCACTGGTTGGAGTAGCAAGCAGTATTCACTCGTTCCTTTCGGAACGGTGGACAGCATCTTTTCCCCCGCCATAGGCAACATTACCTTTCTGCGTCTTGATTTGATTCAATTGGTTCGGCCGTCAGGTTCAGGTGTAGCCCTGCTACCTTACACCTTCAGCCGCTGCGCACACATTGGGCTTCTTCAGCGGTTCCATACTAGATTATGCAGCAGGCCGAAAATTCTCCGTCACAATATGCACGCTTCCTAGACTTGTTCACAACACTCAAACTACTTTAACCTTGGGGTTGCATAGTGTAGCATAATCTAATGTGCAGTGCCTACGTTGTACACGCCCGAGGCAAAAGCTGTCTTTTACAGCACATTGGGTTCCGTGTCGTCCTTAGTAGATCTACAAGGCTGTTGAGGTCCGATAGGGTGTTGTAGAGCATACTATGTGCAGGAGTTTGCATTCCGTGCAGAAGCCAGTGAACTGTTCGCGTGTGACTGGTAAATTTGCCAAAATTTACAAGTAACACCAGTCCCTTGAGGGCGGGTCCGAATACACATGGCACTTTTACGTTTTCTGGAGATACAAAAGAACATGTTTGGAATTAGCAAGCACATATTCAAATATCTGGCGAATCCCTACACGCGTTGGTAACAATCGCGGGCCGTTGGTCTACAGCCCGATAGCGGCAGCGTATCCAGCCCCTGAAACTTTGACATGAGGGTGCCAGCTCCAGTGAGTTTTAGCCAACGTTCTGTTCATTGCTCTCCACTCCTTGCTTACTGTGCGGATAGATGCTGGTTTACGTTGTGCCGCCTCTTGCCACCTTCCGGAGAGGTTTTCCCTGACGGCAGCACAGGGCGGCAGCGCCAAAAATTCAACAGCTGGCTCATAAAACGCCGACGACGCCAGACCGCAAGAGTTATTTGCAGTGGCAGTTGGCCTAACTGCACTATGCATGACTCCTAAGCAGTTCAACTTGGTGCACACTCAGTTCCTATAGCTAGACTCAGCTCTTCCCGGCTAATTACGCCTAAATTAACACAATAACACCATGTAAAACATATTTTGAGTTCTAGGTCATTTATGGGAAATCCAGAATCCTCTAAGAACTCAACTCCCCCCTGTCCGGACGAGGGTCGTTCTCTCAGCCACGCCACAGGGCGCCCAGCCAGCCCCAATCGCAGTGAGACTGCCGAGCAACCTGGACTGGTGGTCCTAAACTTCCCAGTAACCTTTAAGCATGTTGGTGTTATACATATTCCTTTTTTACAAACCTCAGCAACAGGAGGTTCCACTGAAGTTCCATTGCAGTGCCTGTGCACTACAGCCTTCGTACTCGCATATTTCTAAGCTGATGATCATGCGCGTTGCTTCACTTCTTGGGGCTCCATCATGGTTGTCTAACGGTAGTACTTCTGCAGCTGTCGTCGACAAGCTGCAGGCCACTCAACCAGAGCGAGTCGAGTATCTTTCCAGCGTCGTTGAGCACAACACTATGTTGTTCTACGGGATGTCACTAAGTGAAACGGCTTCTGAAGAAGGCTTGAACTGAGAAACTTGTATGTAAGGAAGCATGCTGGGTCCGTAAATCTGAGGGATGGCATGCAGATCCAGGACCACCAGATCCTCCATCCCATATAGAGGGTTTGCTGTCTCCGTCTCTGTAACAACTCACATTAATTAAAGGAGCCACCCACTGCCCCACCAGCTGCCTGGGTAGCAAGTGACCGATTGCGGAGCTCGCCAGCTCAGTTGATCTTATGGAAATTACGACTGAGGCAGCATTGAGGTCATACCAAGGACTTTTTGGGTACTGTTCCAGAAGGAAGAACAGGTGTTCTAGCAAAGGCAACAATACCATAACTGATACGTGCGTGGCAAGGCAATAGCATGAGCGATAGCAGCAGAACCAGCGGCAACCGCAGTAGCAGTAGTGAAGATGAGCCTTCAGATGACAGCAATCCTAGGGATAACGTGAATTCCGTGAGCAGCAACATCAGCAGCTGCAGCGAGGATGGGAGCAGCAGTAGCTGCAGGCCTTCACCAATATCCAACATCCCGGATGTTCTCGTAGCATCTATTTTGCGTTTTTTGCCTCAACACGAGAGAATTAAGGTAGGATCTGTCGTGTGTCGAAGATGGCTCGGTTTGGTCAGAAGTTGCCTATGTCAATCAGACACAACCCTTCGTATTTGCCCTCCTGTCTTCCGGCATCTGCCGCCGGAAGCAGTACGGGCCTACATCAGTGCCATTGCGATTTACAGCCGACACGCGAAGCTAGTGATAGGATACGTAGTCCCTATGGCTGTTGAAAACGAAGAATATCCCGAATTTTTATTCCTTCGGTCGTTGTTCCGGGAGCTCTCAGATGTTCGATCCATCAGCATATCTCTTGGGTGTCCGCTAACTGCACGGATGCTTGGAGACGCGTTTGCTGGCGTGGTGCAGCGCAGCGCAAGAACACTGACGTCTCTGGAAATATGGGAAGCTGAACTGGCCGATGCTACTCTGACAGCTCTCGCAGAAATGCCGTCTCATTGGAAAGCTTGCAGCCAGCAAACGAAGGATTTGGGGGACGCATATATATCCACAGCTCAGGCACTCGAGGCCGCTGTGGGCTCTCACTTACTGCGCAAGGACCCGTGCCTGCCGATAGAACGGCCCCAGAGGCATCCTCAACCGTGCGGTATGCTGGTAGCAATGGCGCAGGTGTTGCGAGAACGCTTGGGATGCAGCCCTTTGCAGACCATTTTTTCCATATCAGAGGGTGCGGCAGATACCAGCAGGCTGGCGGAGCAATCGCAGCAACGGCAGCAACAGCAGCAACGGGATTTCCACATGGTGACCTCAGAACACAACAGGCATCGAAATAGGAATAGTCTGCAAGACAGAGAATGCATGGCCCTCCCATGCAGCTTGGATATTGGGAAGGGCAGCTGCGAAGGACCTCATAAAGGGGAGCTTCGCCGCAGAATCGCAGACATAAAAAACTGCTGCTGTTGCATTACTGCTGCAGAAACTGCATTGAGAATTTGGCACAAATTTGAAGCCGTGCGTCTAGTATTACCACGACTTAGGACCCTCGCCACTGGAAGCTGGCGGCTGCTGAAGGTGATACATTGCCCCAACCTGGTGGAGCTAAATCTCACGACCAACACGGCGTCTCCCCACAGGGATGCTCCGGCTCGACAGCAGCAGCAACGACAGCGACAACAGCACCAGCAACCTTATCGGCATCAACAACCACAGCAGGGACACCCCGACTACACTACTCATCTTACAATGGCTCTACAAGAGTGGGCTGATCGCATCTCGGGGTCTGGCGGGCATCGGACAGTATCTGCATCGGCAGGAAACTCCGAGGCTGCGCTGCAAGAGCTGCTGTACTTTTTACTGCGCAGCGGTCACAGCCTCCGACAGCTGCACGGCAGCTACACTGTGGGTCCTTTGAATGAATCGTTGCTTCATTCAGTTTCCACTGCGGGTAATGCTCTTGTAGGTGTCAATGGCCCTGCGATTGAGCCGGCAGACCCATCGACAAGGATGCGATCTCTAGCTGCAGCAGCAACTGTCCCTGGAAGGGCTAAATATGAGCAGAGACTTGTTTGTGGGGGATTTTTTTCTGCGGCCTTGGCGGCCGCTGATGCCATTCTAAATCCACAAGTATTCACTCTTCCACAGTCATGTGATTTGCCGGTTTCGGTTGCACCCGCTGCCGGTTTCGTCGGACGAGCAGCAACAGGAAGTGCTAGTGAGCCGACAATAGGTGACAAGCCGGTTTATGCTGCAGCGGCGAACTATGCAGCGCTAGCATCCGAGGCTTCAGACAGTGTTTTTGCTGCAGCAGCGGGTCTATGCGCAGCAACAGGAGATGGTTGCCGTCACATGGGGCACAGCCCAAACGAGTGTTGTGTTGTTCCTTGTGCGTGGGGCTCTGAGGAGAAACTGCTGCTGGTACTATTGCCGGAGCTTCGGGTCGCACGATCTGCGGACTTTTTGCTGTTGAGTTTCTTGTTGCTGCCAAGACTCGAGGAGTTAAGGCTTCCCGAAACATGGGGTTCAGTTCTCAGCAAACCGATACCAGGTTTCCCGCTTCTGTGGGCATACCTGTGCACCTACGGACGCAGCCTCCGTGCGCTGGATGTAAAGGGGACGGCCCCCCCACTTGCGGCATTTCTAGGGTCCGGAACGGCCGCCCATCCACAGCCATTTCACATGCTGCCTTTTGAGGCTGTAGCGACCAAGGCCCTTCAGCGCTTATTGCTTGTTCATCGTGCCCACCCACTTATGAACCCTGCAAATCTCTTGAAGACCATTAACCCCGCTTCCACTTGCTCCGGAAGTGCATCGTCGACTGCAACAGCTGCTGGAAGCGTCAGCTCGGGGATTGCAGAGCTTGCTGCACGTACAGTTGCTGATATCTGGCAGCATCGCACCACTTCAAGTAGGCAGCAGCGATGGCAACCAGCATATCAGGACCGGAGCTGTTGGGTGGGACAGGGTTGTGGCTGTGCTAAGGAGCTTGTTGATGCAGACATTCATCCAACTATTAGCAAGAAGCTCCATTGCGCGCCGCATTCAGGGGTCTGCAGCTGTGGCTCAACCGAAGGAATTATTGACGCTTTGAGACGAGATGGTAGTAGCGCGAAGCCCCTGTTTGGCCTGAGGTTTGGACAACTGAAACATTTGCAGTGCCACTCGAGCTTTCTTCCTTACTTGGCAGAGCCGCTTCCGCAGTGTGGGTCACTGCAGAGTCTAAGCACAGAAGGTGACTCGGACTCCATCGCGTGGTTTGTTGCTACGCTAACTGACATTGAAAGGCTTTGTGTCAGAGACCCATGCCTAAATCCCTCCCGGCGGCGGTCTAGGGTTCCTCCTCTTGTGCCCCTGGAAACAGAAGAGGACGGAAGCCCGAGTTGTAGAAGCTACCCAGAGGTTACTCTGCATATTAGGAAATATACCGGCACTTCTCTCTTCTTCACACCAAGCTTTTCGTGTCCCAATCTTCAAGAACTTCAGGTAGCTTTGTTTTGTCTAGACTACAGACACATACAGACACACCGCCCGTCACATCCCCTGACTCCGCAGGCGTTAGTAAAAGGCTTACTTTGATACATCGGCAACATACGATATAAACAGTGGCATTCTTGTTCGCTCTTTATTTTTGTGCAGGTGCAGCGTGGAGATGATGACTTTGACTCATTCTTGGCTGGAGGAGGGGCCCGTAATTTGCAGGTTTTACGGTACGAAGGTCGTCTATTTGGCGGAACAGGAGCTGCAACGCCCCGGACACTCGTGGCGTCGCACGAGCTACGAGTCATTCGAAACACCGAAAACTCTGATGAGGAGGCACACCGCCTGTTAGAAGTGCTGAGTCTTCCTCGAAGTTTTTCACCACTCGAAGGTTCCCCGTTTGCTTCTCTCAGGGAGTTGCACGTATACACCCTCGATGCAAGGGTGCTTGTCCGTCTTGCCTTGTCAGCTGCTTCTGCTGTGAATCCGTTCCTTTCTTTCGCTTGGCGGCGCGTTCTTGATAACAGAAAGGCAGAGAGACTGCAGCAGCTGAAGCGAAAACAGCAGCTTTGGATGCAGCGTACACAGAAGCAGCGGGAGAATGAAGCTATCCGATTGCTTGCACGCCAACGCCGGCTCTACGAAGAATACAGCGCGCGGCGTCGACGATTGAGACGGCTGTCTTCTGCCACTGCCGCTCACCAAGAGCTGTTTGGAGGCACTACCCAAGGCCCTCAAAGGTTCCTGCAGCGCGAGAATGACGAGACTCGAAGGCGCCTTACTAGTGAAGTGATGTGCATGCGCCACCAGCTCCAGCAGCTACAGAGACGCCTAGAATCACTCGCTGCGGCCAACATCCGCAATTCCGCAAATGCCTCTGCACCGCAAGAGAATCATCAGCTACAGCGCTACCATCGGTTCAGGGAAGACCTTGAGCGATTGAGGAGGTTCCAGAGTCACCATCAGCGACTTGTAGCCCTGAGGCGACTCCTGCAAATCAATGTGACAGACTCAGCGTCGTACACATTGGATTATCTGCCAGGCGTGAGCGAATTGCGGCAGGCCAACGAGTTTGAAGCAGCAAGGTGCAGGCGTAGAGCCCAGCGAGGAAGGGAGGCTGACTTTGGATGCAGCCGTAGCTGGTGCTTCTGGGGCTGTCATAGAGCCGTGGCTGCATTGTCGCAGCTGCTGCCGCAGCTGCGTACTTGCGTGGTGCAACGGCTTCGGGGAAATGCAGCATCGCTGCGTTTGCTGCTTCGGGGGCTGCCGCGGCTTGAAGTGTTCGCAGTGGCAGAGGAGCAGACATCTCAACGGAGGCATCGGTTGTTGCAGCTAGCACGTAACTTAGGCTTTACTGTGCGACGGGGGCCTCTAGTCATTCCTGCTCTCCACAGTGACCTTGTCACTGTTTCCTCGATTTCAAGACAGTTTTTGATTTCCAGCCGTGGCCCAGCTGGAAGGAGAGCGTCGTTGGCTTCGGTGGCTGCAGCTGATTTGCTCGTGCGTGAATTACTAGGACGTCTAGCAAGCGACGCTCAAGGGCAAAGACCGCCTGTCCCCAAGGCCCACACAGGAGATACCTCAGTCTCCAATACCGCGTATGCCCTTCCTCCAGCCTTGTCCTGTGGTAGAGGGTCTGGGACTGCTGGCTGTTTGGCCGCCAAGGGACCTATAGTGGCAGGGGGCGCGGCTTTGACACTTGAGAAGGGACCTTCGGCGTCTAGCAGCAGTTGCGAACGTCAACTTGTAACTGGATTTGATAAACGCAACAGATACGCTACAGATGAAGTTCTTATGCAAGCAGAAACAGGTGCATCCACCCTGCGAATTGCAGGAAGTGCTCATACCAATCAAGCCAACGCCCGACGCCTTTCTCTCCGTTGTTTGAGGTGCTCTATCTACACAAGGAAGCGTGCACAAGAGACCGACTCTATATTTACTCCCTCTACTTCTAAGAGGCGCCGCCGAAGGCGTGGAGAAGACAGAGAGACAGCCGTTGGCGCTAGCCAAGACATGCAGATGGCACGCGGTCTGGCGGAAGAGCTTGAGGAACAGCTCACGAGTTGAAACTGTGCCACCCATTCGCAGCGAACGACGCTTTCAACTGTTAGTAGTCCATTGCAACGTCCCTTGCACTTTTCAGTTCCGCAAGAGGTGCGAATACGTTGTAAGCTCTGGACGAAACTTAATTGCAGGGGCCGGCGCAAGGGTATGACAGGATGTGCGCTTCTCCTCCCTCTGGGTTACGCCATCCGCCAGCACCAGCGCTCCCGACGCGCTATTATTGTTTTTCGTTTCCGTTGACCAATCAAAAACTTACTTCGTAATCCATCATGTTGTTTCGTGTGTTTGATCGACTCCAACCGTTAAATGCAGGCATTGGTTCCCGCCTTGCAGCAACGCCTACCGTTCTCCCACCAGCGGTATATAAACTGCTCTGCCTGATACTGCTGTTAGCTTTGTCGAGCCTAAGGGGTGATCATACTACTCTCAACGAAAAACCGAATGCCAAGCCAATACCTGTTGAAGTGTCGCCTGGCAGGAGTCGAGACGCTCTCGGTGACGTATGCTGTTACCTTTATTAAAAAATGAGTGTGAGTGACCCACCAAGCATCGGAATGTCAGCTTGCTCTTGTCGCGTCAAAGCATGGCCCGCGAACTAAAGGAGCTACGAGGAACGAAGGTGACGCTAGGCTAGTGAGGAAGCCATCTACCATATGGATGAGGCGTGCCAACGTGTTGCATGACGGAGGCACAGGTAAGTTCGCAGTTTGGTCGGGTCACACGTGTGTGGGCCTGACGATCCGCCGACACCGCCCTGCAGCCACTGCTTGGCCAACGCAAAAAAAGCTCAATGTTCTTCCAGGTGTGCTAGCCACGGATGCAATCTGCAGATGTACGCGATCAGCAGAGCAGCAATAGTACGCAATAGTACTCGTGGCTAAGGAGCACTCTTTCCTCTGTGTCTGCACATTACATGGCTTGTTGGTTCCTATCTACGATTCTACCGTCACATTTTGGAGCGAGGACCACCTCGTCGTCCGTGTCCTTCTTGCATCCGAACTCGGAAAGCATCTGGTCCTGTTGAAGGCTCGTAAAACATGATAGCTGACGAGATACGACGCGTGAATGCGGTCTCTTCAGACCGTTTGCCATGGCAGTTAACGACAATGCATTCCGCACGAGCGTCGGCAGAGGGGGCAAACGCTCACCCTCTACAACCACTGGACAGCTCGTCATCATTGTAAACCCGTCACGACCTACATGTACAGAAGGGTATTGTCACCACAAACACACACACACACAAGAAATTACCACAACACCACGTAGTGGAAGCTCCACACCGGCCGATGGCAATATCATGGATGAGCCATGAAGTAATGGTGAATGTGGATATCGTCTGAGCGCTTGTAATTCCACTGCTATACCCCAAGCTATCTTACCCTGTAATACGTACGACTTCGTCGCCACCGTATACTCTGCATTTTCGTCCAATGGCTCAAAACGTCCTAGACCAGCTTGCCCATCAGAAGACTGGAGACAACTTCCCCTGGGTGCCACCTTAACGGTTTCCCTGATCACGCGACTCCCAGCTGGTTTGCTGCTGTCAAATTCAAACCTAATCCCAGCGACTTGCAGAAACCGGCCTTCCGTCTTCGGAATCTGCGATACTGCATTTTCCAGGGCCGCTAGAAGCACAGAGCCTTTACAGCTGACAACAGCTATTTCGTCTGCCATTGGCAGCATAGCTGCCAGGTCCCCGTAACGAAAGTCTCCCACCTTAAAGACGCAATCAGACCGAATCGTCCCTGTTAGCAAAAACATCACGAGTATACTGCGCCACTCAGCCTCAGCACGAGGGGAGAAAGTATTCCCGTGTACAGCTTTGCGTTAGCGGCTGCGCTTTCGATTGTAGCTGCCTGGACCTGCCGATCACTTGTGCCCGCACATCATAAAACCTATGTGATTTCTAAATGGTGAATACCCCCTACCAGAATTTATGAAGGCAATATCACTCTTGCACTCCTTGCGCATTAGCTCGCACAGCCAATTGCCGCAGTTGCTCTCTTGAGTGCGAATAATTCGGAACCTCGTCTCAAGCTCTGCGCCAAGTTTTGCCAGTTTTTTACGCATTTGCTGCTTGATGTGGCGTTCATACTTCTTGACAAGGAGCTCTACGTGCTTGTTCTTTGCAAAGCTATTGGGTGTTACCCGAACACGTTCCCACTGGACTAGGGACTTTCCCAGAATCTTCGGAACAACAACGACGCCACCTGGGCAGTCTGACGGCTTTAACTGGCCTGATAACACGGAATACATTAGCAGCTTCACCTGAGCATGCAACTTTTGGAACACGAGATCTGTTGGCAAGGCACTTGCGTTACGCTACCGCTGGCAAAGACTACACTGCATCGCCGTTTACTTTGTGACTGAGCTGGAAGGGCAGGCTTGAGCAGCAAATGACGTTCTCCGGTACCGCCCTGCCCCTGTTTGTTATCGGAGATTACTCTTCCCTTTGCATGTAGCAGCTGCGACGCCAATTCGCTTGGGCTCAGTTCTTCAGTTTTACTGCTTGACGCCTCCTGGGCCACAGCAACAGCTGCAGCTATCGCGGAGGCTGTAGCCTCTGGAGGTGGGTCGGTTCCATCCAGTACTCTCGGAGCTGATGCGACAGCAGCAGCTGCGATGGCAGCTGCCCCCACATGCTTCCCTGAATCGTCAATCAGTGCAGTTGCAAGCAGATTTGGCTGGGGGGAGGAGTCTCCAGGGAATATCGCGATGGCTGTGAAGTCATGGAAATCCGTACCAGACTTGACAACAGGCGTGCCACCTGAACAGCAAGCAGTGTGTTGCAAAGACAGCACTGGGTTATCTGCTTTGGCCTCTGCCCAAGTTATCAGGGACACTGCCACATTTTTATGAGCCAGCCACCTAAAACCACCACCGCCCCAGTGGTGCAGCAGCGAGAGGGATCCCCAGTGTACCCTATGTGGAGTGCCTCGCCCCTTCGGTGACAGACCTATCACTTGCAATCCATAGTAATCGTGGTCGTGGCCGCCAAGGATAATGTCAATATCTGGAGCCATCTCGGCAAGGCGCTGATCATTTGGTGCCCGCATGTGCGTCAGGGCTATGATCAACTCGCACTCCTTTGCTCTCAAGAACCGGCACATCCGGTTTGCCGCCACGACGTAGTCTACGTACACCACGTCGTCGGCGCTGATGCATGCTAAAGTGTCTAACCATTCTGAGTTCGCAACGCCCAGCAAACCCGCAACAAAAGCATGGACAAGACACATGACACCTGGCCCCTGCCACCGTTTGAGCTCGCAAAACGGAAAGCTGAATTGTTGCTTCACCTCGTTCAACCAGGCCAATGACGCCAATGCGGACTCCTTGCCACTCAAAAAGACGATATTTCCAAGCATTGGCGATGGGCTCTCCAGGAAGAACAGTGTAGTCACCAGCAAACGGATCAGCAGTCTGGCTACCAGCCGCGAGGGACTCGTCTTCGCCAGTCCCACGCTTTTCTTGGAGCCCTTCTTCAGGGCAGTTTCTACTGTGCTGGCTTTCATCTTCTTTTCCGTGCATGTATCTGTCCAACTTGCGTAGGTCATCAGACGAGGACCTTGCAAACACGTTTGTGAGCAGCCAAGGGAAATTGCACGAACCAATTGTATATTCCAGTTCGTCAATGCCGAAATCGAAGTCGTGGTTGCCGAGGCAAGCGGTGTGCACCTTGAGAAGGTTTAAAAAAGGAATCATCTGGCGCCCTTTCATGTACGTACTCATCAATGAGGGATTCAGAGCGTCTCCTGCGGTGCAAACAACCGGAAGCTGATAAAACATAAGGAGCGAGGTCGCCTAAAAGCAGTACACCCTACGATCTCCCTACTACCTGCCTCTCTCCCCACCCTTCAACTTCTGGGCGGAGGCAAAACTTCTCATTCCTGGCTGGCACCGACACCACAGGTCATAGGTGCTACGATGGCGTAGCGCCCTACACCCAGAGGTGCCGCATTCACAAGCAAAGTATTCGGCTGTTCATGTGCAAGCAAGTCAGACTTCCTCGACAAGATAACAGCAACTCCTCACCAGAAAAGAACACCAACGGGTGCAAATGACTGAAGCGTTGCATTGCAGTAACAAATCGAGCGACACCACCAGACCCGTCTTCTCTGGTATCAATGTTGTAGACATCGTTAAAGTGCAAAATGACAATTGGGTCAGTCCTGTTTAGCGGCAAGTCAAAGTCGTACCTGTAAGTACACAACAAAAAACGGCATGAAGGGGGGCAATGGGCACTCAGTGGCTTGATTTTTCTGTTCAGGGGAGCAGTAGAGTGTCTTGCGCAATGAGCAAGCCACACAACCTACATATGCTTTTTCTGCAGCATTAAGGATCTAGCGAGCCGTTAATTACAAACAGACGTGCACTCTGCATCAATTGTGTCCCACCAAGTCTCGCCCGTGAAGCCACGTGAGGCTTGTCGCGTGATCATCGACGCCAGCCGCCGAATTTCCTCATCGGGCTCCGGAGGTGAGTCGTCGCCTCTCCTTCCAATGCGGCGTCCCTGTACTGCCAAAACCGGCGTGTCTCGTCCCATTACTTGCAGCGTCGGAGAAGAGCTACGAGGAGACGGGTGGCCCCGGCCCCCTCCATGTTCCTTTACCATTTCCTCTTCCATAGATCGCTGCAAGGTGGAACTCTAAAAGGCAATGGAGTTGCACTATGTAAAACCCCAGCCTAACTTGGTCTCCGGTCAGTGAGGAAACCAGATGCGAAACACTTTACAGTATCTCAGCCTACAAGCGCTGGGGAGCAGCTCCGGATCTCCTGCGAAAGGCTGATCCGTGATGAGGTACTTCGGCACCAAGACAAAGCTGCACGAGCTGTGTTTCGGCTTAAACTGGGAGCCAAACTTGGAGAAGCAACTTCCCCTGCTAGTGACACCACCTGCTGACTCGCGTCCACGCCTATCCTGAATATAAGCTCCAAGGCTAGACTGCTCTGTTTTTTACGGAACAATAAAGGCCCATTATCCTGCAGGCGTTGGCAACAATGACCGACGGCAGGTTCTGCAGTCGTCACCACCTTATCTTCCTTGTCCCCTGCTCACTCGCCGAACTCCTGCTGCCCACGCTTTGATGCATTCAATCATGACAAGCTGTTCTGGATATCTAAGAATGCAGAAGTAGGAATGTCGCTGAACACTTCTAGTTGCTAGCCGTCCGTGTGCGTGAATCACGTTGAGGGGAGTGGTGCTGGGAGGGGTCGCACTAGCTGGGTGTACTCCTCACCAGAATACCTAAATATATGCCTTAAAATATAAGGCAATACATCCTTAAAGTATGCACTACTAATGGTAGTTCGTTTTGCTCGAGGTCTGCTGTCAACCGAATCCATGCCGAGTAACGAGCGCTCGCTCGGGCTCTTCAACTCCTGCACAAACCAGGGAGTCCCTAATGCCTGACGTTTCGTATTGCATAATATACTTTGGTTGTGATTCATAAGCATAGAGGGCTGGGTATCAAGCAAGTATATTTCATGTTCAATATGCCAATGTGCACCACCGGCTGGTAAAGTAGGGGCTGACAGACCGCACAGGCATCGAGACGAGTGTGTTCTGCAGCTTTCCCCCATTTGTCCGAGGCGAACACATGCACGACCGAGCTCCATCTCTTTACATCAGTTTATGCACGAAAGGCTTGCCTCATGTGCCAGTCGTGTGTTTGTAGGGGGGGCCGTCCACAACCAACCCAAAGAAAAAGAAACCGCCTCCACGTAAAACTGATAATGCTGAGAGTAAAGTTCGTATCGTCAGACCCTGTCGATAGCAAAGTGTCTATAGGACCGATCTACAGAATGGAACGGCAAATGGACGTCATGTTGGTGGTATCCCATTGGTGTGAGAGAAGTGTAGCGTCGTATGCTGGTGAGTCCGCCTG
>CAJFCX010000266.1:0-25461 GCA_904066255.1 Eimeria sp. OTU-X
TATATATGCTGCAGTATGGAGAATGTATAGGGTATAGTATAGAGGAAGGAAGTTTTGTTAGTCTTGGTGATTATCGTTTATGGGGTCTACAAACTGAGCATTGTCTTGATGGTCTTCTTGTCTATTTACAGGTATTTTCTTTTTGCTGCTGCTGCTGCTTCTGCTGTTGCTGCTGATGGTGCTGGTGCTGTTGATGGTGCTGGTGCTGGTGATGACTGTTGTGTCGCTGATGATTATGCTGCTATTGCTGCTGCTGCTGCTGCTGCTGCTGTTTGTTTAACAGCTGTTTCCTTATTTTTGTTTTGCCTGTCTCATTTGTTGCTGTTGCTGCACTTGCTGCTGCTGCTGCTGTTGCTGCTGCTATATGCATGCAGGGCCTTTTCTCTCGTATATATGAATTAGAGTCTCCTATCCATCATTCCCTTAATTTATTAGATCCTTCTTCTTCTTCCTCTCCTTCTTCTTCTTCTTCCTCTTCTTCTTCTTGTGTCTCCTCATCAAGAGAGTCTCCTTTTTCTTCCCTTAATCTATTAGATTCTTCTGTCTCCCTTTTCCTGTCTCCTCCCCTCCATGCTGCTGCTCTTCGTGCTGCTGCTGTCTGTCGCTCTCCTGTTGAGTGGTGGTTAACAGCAGTGGGTCTAGCTCATCGTGCAGAACAGGATGGGGGCCCCTTGGGGGCCCCCCATGGGGCCCCAGAGGCAGAAGGTATTAATAAAGAAGGAGGAGGGACACGTACCCTATCTGCAGGATCCTTATTGGGGGCCCTCTGCCCTCTTACCTGTAATAGTTTATGGGTAGGGGGGGCCCCCCATTTGCTGCAGCAGGAAGAAGTTGTTGCTAATGAATTAAGTGAGCCTATAAGGAAGGTCTTGTTGCAAATAAAAGGAGACAATAAAGGGGACAATAAAGGAGACAAAAGAGAAGAGATAACAAAGGAGACAAGAAAAGAAGAAGAAACGGAGAAAAGAGAAACTAATGAAGAAGGAGACAGTAAAGGAGACAAAAAAAAGAAGAAAAAGGAGACAAAAGAGACAGATAAAGGAGAAAAAGGAGACAATAAAGAAGAAGATAAACTTAATAATAATTGTCTCCTCTTGCATGCAACAGATAATACTTCTCTTTCTCCTATTGCAGCAACAGAAGAAAAAACACTTTTTGCCCGATGGATAGCCAATATGTAAACCCTAAACCCTAAACCCTAAACCCTAAAAACAATAAATACAATAATGTATCATTATTATATATATTATATATTGTCTTTTATTTATTTGTTTGTCTTTCTCCTTCTCTCTTCTTTGCTTGTCTATTACTGTCTCCTCTCCTTCCTTTGCCTCTCTCCTTCGTGCCTGCTGTAAATCACCATTAGGGTTTAGGGTTTAGGGTTTTGCTTGCTCACTATGCTGCATGCCTCTCCCACTTGTCTTTATCCTTCCCTCTACGCGTATAAACAGCATGCATGCATACTTGCATGCATGCATGCAAATACTACACATGCATGCATCCATCAATGCATGCATGCATGCATAATGTTTTGTTGTGTATCTTAGGAAGCCCCAAAATTGGTGCAGCATTTCTCCAAGTCGTTTAGTTGCTGGGGCCTCCTTGCATGCGTTATTACGATTTGAGTGTATAGGGGGCCCCCCGTCTTCTTGTATTTCTTCTTCTTCTTCCTCTTCTTCCTCTTCTTCTTCCTCCTCCTCCTCTTCTTCTTCTTGTGGGGAGGGCTCCCATAAAGAAGAATTCTTCCTCTCTCCTCTAACAGCAGTAGAGCAGCAGGTGCTGCAGCAGCACTCCGTCGTAGGGGGCCCCCAGCAGCAAAAGGGTACAGTAGAGGAAGAGGAGGTAGAGGGGCCCTGCTGCTGCCTCTCCCCTTCTTGTGCAGCAAGGAAGCCCCAAGATAACCCCTCTGCATGCACAGCAGCAGCAGCAGCAGCAGCATGCAACAGTACACAATTTTCTTGTTATTCCTCTTCTGCTTTTGAAGACGTCGTCGGCTGTCTCCGTCGCTCCATACCCGGCAGGGCAAGGTACGTAAACCCTAAACCCTAAACCCTAAACCCTTTCACTGTAGCAGCAAACGTAACGAGTCACCTCAAACCCTAAACAACAACGGCGGCTTTAGGGTTTAGGGTTTAGGTGCTACGATCTAGGGTTTAGGTTCTACGGTCTAGGGTTTCGCTTCTAGGGTTTAGGGTTTAGGGTTTAGGGTTTATGTGTGCTGCAGACGTCTTCTTCTCCTTTTCTCTATTATGCGTCCATCAGCAGATTTTAATAAATCTTTTCTTCGTCATGTAGATTGTTATATAGCAGAATTGCAGCAAGTCCTTAATGGTTAGTTTATACTCTTTTTTTTTTATTAGGGTTTAGGGTTTTATTTGCTACTTATTAGGGTTTATTAGGGTTTATTATTAGGGTTTATTAGGGTTTATGATTGCCTGCTATCGTGTCTTGTGTATTGCTGCGTCTTCCTGCTGTTGTTATTCTCTCCTACGATTATTTATTCCTACAATATATACGGTTTAGGGTTTAGGGTTTAGGGTTTGTGGGTGTCCCTTAGGCCCTGAGTGCGGCTGTATCCGCTCTACTTGGCCTTCAGCCTCTGCTAGACAGACGGAGGCCCTGGGGGCCTCCCGCTGCTGCTGCAGCGGCTGCAGGGTACTAGTTGGGGTGTATAGGCAGCAATGCAGAATGCTGCAGGTGCTGCAGCAAACAGTACAGCTGCATAAACAAACAGAGGCAAGTCTATAACTCACTAAACCCTAAATTAGGGTTTAGTGCTAGGGTTTATTAGGGTTTACTGCTAGAGTTTAGTAGGGTTTAGGATGAATGGCCAACTAATAAATGCATGCATGCATGCATGCATTAGTTGTGCATGCATGCATTCGTTGTGCATGCATGCATGCATGCAGGGATATACAAAGGAGAAGTTTGATGAAGAATGTGTCTCCATCTCTAATAATTTATGCGAGGCATTGGATGGCTGCCAAGGTAATTTATACTGTCTCCTTTTTTTTGTCTCCTTTTTTTCTCCTTTTTTTGTCTACTTTTTTTTGTCTCCTCTTTTGTCTCCTTTTTTTGTCTCCTTTTTTATCTCCGTTTTTTGTCTCCTCCTTTTGTCTTTTTTTGTCTCCTCTTTTTCTCTCCTTTTTTTGTCCCCTGTTTTTGCCTCCTTTTTTGTCTCCTCGTTGTATCCTTTGTATGACTGCTGCTGTTGCTGTTGATGCTGCTGCTGTTGCTGTGGGGTGTATGTACAGAATGCGTACTAATGTGCTGCACCTCTGTATTGGATGGTGTTGGGGAGATGAAGGGTTTAGTTAGGCCCAATGTTGCTGCTGATGCTGCTGCACCTGCTACTGCTGCTGCTGATGAATCAAGAAAAATATTGCCAATCTTTGAGGGTTTATTTGGATTAGCGCAAGTTGCTTCTGTCTCTCTTGCTCTTATCCTCTCTGTACTACAACAGCTCTCTGTAAGCATAAACCCTAAACCCTATATATATATATATATATATATATATATATATATATATATATATATATCGGCTGTCTTGTGCTGAGGCCGATGCAGCAGCAGCAGCACTGCAGCAGCAGCAGCAATGCAGAAGGAATGGTAACAAGTCGATGCTAATGTTGTTGCTGCTGCTGTTTGCATGCAGCTCTGGAACAAAACGGCCACAAAGGCCAACAGAAACAGAGAGAATGTATTTGGGGCTGTCTTACAAGCAACGAAGCCGTACTTGCATGCATTCTTAGACCGTATACAAGGACAGCAGCGCGGAGTCAGCAATTAATAAGGGTTTAGGGTTTATGTGTGCTGTCCATCCTCTGTGTGCCATGGAGGCGTAGGGTTTAGGAGGGCTCACTCAGGGGTTGTTGCCGTCCTTGTATTCAACATTCACCCACAAGTTTTCTAGGGATTAGGGTTTAGGGTTTAGGGTTTGTGCATGCAGATAGTTGATGCAATGGATACAGCAAAACGATTAGAGTTCATGGGGCTGCCGCCATGGCGTAGCTCTTCCTCCGTCGTACATTTCTCTTACATTCTTGATGACGATACTGTAAGAATAATTGATTATTATTTATTTATTTATTTATTTATTATTAATTAATTAATTAATTGTAAATAGGAATTCATAAAGGAGCAATAGAAGGGGGAAATCAGCAGACTCTTTCCCTAAGAGAGGAGGGGAAAGTAGAGGATTCTTTTTTCTTTTCTGCTGCTGCTGCTGTTGCATGCTGCTGCTGCTGCTGCATGCTGTTTGTGCTGACAGCTAATGGAGGAGGCGAGGCAAAGGGTTCGCACAAATCTCTGTGCATCTTACATAGAGTCTGCGGTGACGATAAGTTCGGTAAATCCTAAACCCTAAACCCTAGACCCTTAAAAAAAGAGGAAGTAATGAAAGGTAAATATATGTAAGCTTCTTGCTGTTGCATGCAGATCCTTGCAACTCGCATCCAAGCCATCGGTGGTTGGCTGCAGGAGAGTCTGTCCGAGTAAATAAAGGATCTTATTTATTTTATCCTTTACTTTATTGTGCCTTGATGGCTGCAACGGCAGCCGCTGCTGCTGCAGCCGCTGCTGCTGCAGCAGCAATTTTAGCTGCAGCATACGCAGCAACACGTCCTGCTGCTGCTGCTGCAGGGGCACCTGCAGGGGCTTGTCATGATGCCTCAGCAGTCTGCTGCAGGTCCGACGGAGGCTAGAAGGAGGAGCAGCAGATGCTCGTTCCCTTAGACAGCCTTTTCTTATGTTAATTGCTTCCGTAGTATTAATTGTCTATATAAGGAAGCATTAGCTGTTTTTGCTGCTGCAGCACGAGCAGCCAGTTGCTGCAGTGCAGCAGCAGCAACAACAACCCAACCCTAACCATTCATTTCAAATGCATGCATTATAAATTATCAAGCCCCAAAGCCCCGCCTCTGAGGCTACACGGAAACTAGTCAGATACCGTGCTGCTGCTGCTGCTGCTGCACCTGCTGCAGTGCCCTGCTTATGTGCTTTGCATGCGTCAGCAACAACGTGGGAGGCTGTGCCCCAGGCACATCCTGGACTATCAGCGGTGCCTCAGAGGCCCCTGGGGCCTTACAAGCCTTCTGCAGCTCACTGCTGCTGATGCTGTTGCTGCTTGCATGCAGAAGCAGCCGAGGGACTTGCAACCCCGAGAAGCACTCACCCAGCCAACCAGCAGCGGAGGCCTCTATGGATTCTCCCCAGAGCAGCAAACAGTCTTCAATGAAGCCCGCATGGCGCTGAGCCAAGTAGCAGCAGCCAGTTGCATGCTGCAGTCGCAGCAGCAGCGGCCGATACAGCTGCTGCTGCTGCTGCTGTGCCTGCTGCTCAATATCGGGTTGAGAAACTCCTTGCGCAGGAGAGTTGTGTGTTGTGTCGGAGGTGAGCTGAATCTGCTGCAGCAGCTCTTGCTGCAGCATCTGCTGCAGTGACGGCTGCTGCTGCAGATCGTGCAGCAACTGCTGCACCGAGGGCAGGGCTGTCATGTGTACCTTGGTTGCTGTTGCATGCAGCAGCATGAAGACAGCAGCCCTTGGGAGGTACTGTCCTGCTGCTGATGCAAGAAATTCAAGACCTGAAATCTTAGGAGTAGGCACTCGAATACTGGTGGCGCCCTTTGGCAGCAGTCGATCTACGAGGTGTCTGTACACCCCAACTCGCCTTAAGACGTGCTCCTCAAGGGCCCCCCCCGCAGTCCTTGCATGCAGCTGCAGTTGTGGATCTACCAGAGATATGCTCCGAACTCCCTGAGGGAAGAAATGGCTGTATGCAATTGCATGCGCGCAGCCCACACCTACCCCCAGCAGGTGCAACCCCTGCTGCTGGTGATGCTGCTGCTGCTGCTGCACGCGTCTGACTACATCATTAAAAAGCGCTGCTTGACGCCGCATGCGCTGTCTGTACAGTGGGTTTTTTTCCTCGGTGATAGGGAGAGAAGACCTGCTGCGTCTAGGCCTAAAGAGCTGCGGCTGCTGCTGCTCCCATAAAGGAGGCAGCGAAGAACGGAGGTATCCTTGCCTATTAAGCAGCAAGAGGTGGCTAATATTGGGAGGGAAAGAAACCCCAGAGGCAAGCAGCTGGTCGCTCCCACACAGTCCACCATGAAAGAACAACAGGAGGTCACCTACACCCCCAGAGCCAGCAGCAGCAGCAGCACCTGCTGCTGCTGCTGCACCAGCAGAAGAAGCACCAACACCCAACGAAGCAGCTACTGCTGCTGGATGCTGAGGATTCGGCAGAAGGACATATTCTGTCTCCGCCCCACCCGAGACGTGCAGTTGGCTTCTGAACAGCGATTGTTCAATTGAGCTGTCTGTACACCCCGAGATCGCCTGCAGCATATCTGCTGCTGCTGCACATGCACCCGAGTCTATGAACGCCTGCTGCTGCTGAAACCATCGCCGGTGCGCCACTACACCCAATGTAGTTGCAGCAGCAGCAGGATATACCCAAGGAGGCACCGAAGCCCAGGTCGTTACTGAACGTCTGCAGCAAAACATCGAAGAAGGAAGTCTGCAGCTGCCTATTGCATAGCTGCTTGAGGGACATGGCCGTTTAATGGTGCTGCTGCCAGCTGCTGCATGCAGCAGAGTGCCATATGAACGGTGGGAAATACCAGAAAAACTGCTGCGCGAGCATAATAAATCGCCTTTCCAACTGAAATGGCAGCTGCATGCATGCAGAGGAAGCCTTGGTGCTTCCTTAGGAAGCAGAGGAAGACGAGTCGCCATTGGAAGGTCGTCAGTTCATTCCTCTGTTTGGTGTTGCGGCCGCCGCAGAGGCAGACAAGGGGAAGAACTCCACAGAGAGCAAAACGCGAGAAACGTCATATACAATAAGATAATATCTGCCTAGACACCTGAGGAACTCAGAGAGATCGCGAGAAGAGGCTGCGATGCCCCCTGTGTAGTCCGGTGTATTGGCGGCATCGTGTGCATTTGCAGGACTTAAACAGGGGGGAGGCGAGACTTAGAAAAGGAACTTCTCCACCATACACAGATTAACCACATGTAGAAGGGAAATGCGAATATATTTATTTACTTTCTCACACTTATCCGTGCAGTACTAGATACTAAGTTCGAGTCAGTCGCCCGTTTTGGTTCAGTGACTACTGGGCTCGTGATTAGGCGTTGCAGAAATTCGCATAAATATCCCACAAAAAAGCACAGCTTGGAAGGTTTTGCAGTGAATATTGTAATACAAAAGTATTTAGAAGGATTAGGGAAATCGTAAGCCCTGCATGCAGCTCTCCGTCGCCCTGGGTCTGTTTGCTTGAGCTCGTGCCGCGTGACTCTCGCTGTCTGCATGGCCGCACGTACTCACAAGGAGAATTCATTTTGAATTATGAAATATCGTATTTCACATATAGTAGTGCATGCTTTACGTTATAACGAAGCTCAGGGACTTTCTCCTTACCCGTTCAAGTTTCCGATTCAACAAGACATCGGCGCGGCGTTTTGCTTTGTCCCTGCTAACGCCAGCCTCGCCACTATTTCTCACTCAATAATTCACATTTTTCGTGTTTTCTTCGTCATTGCAACATATATAATGTTGCAATCGCACCTCTCCTGCGCCACTTGAACGGTTTACATTCTGCGCTTCTCCTGGCGACCGGATGGGAATTCAGCAGCAATACATTTCCCTGCTGCTTACGCATCAGAATTTGAATTTCAGTTGACTCGAGCACCTACTGGCTCCCCTATCGATCATGGGGAAGCACGAGGGTGCCATCGTGTGCCTCCAATGGCGGTCTTTCCAGCAGAAGTTGCCCTGGGGCTTTGCTGTGGCTTTACTGACACTTTGCAGCCGCTTGATTATTTTGGCTTCTGCCCGCCCTCAGAAAGCCCCTTTAGAAGGCGATGAGATGCAAACTATCAGCATTACGGCAGCAGCCGTTGTTGTCGCGACGCTCTGCGTTCTTGTCGGATGGGTTGTAACCAAGTTCATGAACCAGGCGGCAGAAAAGACTCCTACAGGGTAACCGTAGACCCGAAACATTAAAGTCTGTGCACATGATCCTGCCAGTTCTGAGTTTCCCTGGGGCTTCCTCTGCATGCGCACTTTAACACTGTTCATGATTTGTTTTCCGTTTGTTGTTTGCAACTTTACGCTTCCTTCAGGGCGCCTCCTCGAGTTGCTGAAGCTGGCAGACGGAGAACAGACCGCTCAGCTATGGAGAACCTCATGAGAGGTGGTGCAGGCGTTGGGGCGGGGGCCACAAGGGCCGCCGCTGCCCCGTGCTCAGACCTGCAAGCTGCCCAGAAAAAAAGGGAGGAAAGGGAGCAACGCCGCGAGCAGCGGCGGCAACAAGCGGAGGCTTCAACAGCTTCACCGTCAGCAGCAGCAGCTGCTGCTGCTGCTGCAGCTGATTCCGCCTCAGAGAACGAAGGAGCACCTCCTATGTCGCACAAGCAGGCGAAGCAAGAGGCCTACAGAAAGCGACAGGTACTTATTTTGTCTTGGGTGTCGGGGCTGCATGCACCACTGCGTCTTTTTTCCTTCAACGCTTCACATACCCAAAGTGTAGATTCATTGTGTGCAAAAATAGATAGCACAACACACAGGTGCAGCAAAGACAACATATGAGCAGCAGGCCAGGGAGGGGTTGAGAGCACCAGAACGTTTGCTGTTGCAACTGCTTCTGTAGGCGGAGAAGGACAGATTGAGGGCGGAACGCGAGGCAGAGGAGGAGAGGCTGGCCGAGGAGAAGCGCAAAAAGGAGCAAGAGGAATATGAAGAGTGGAAGGCAAGGGTTTGGGGTTCAGGGTTTAGGGTTTGAGCACGAAGTGTTTAATGCACGGCCATTACAGCAGCCTGCAGTCAGGCACTCTAGGGCTCTTTAGACATACGCGCATATGCATGCGCTTGCATGCAAGTGCATGCATGCATGTGCTTGCCTGCATTTGCCTGTTTCTGTGTGGGCAGAAAACATTTGAGATCGAGGCGGAGGGAGAGTTGAATATTTCTCCAGAAGAGGAGGCGCGGCAGTTGGAGCAGTTTCTGACGTTCATTAAAATGCGCAAGGCGGTAGAATTGGAGGAAATTGCTGCCGAGTTCGGCCTCAAGACCAAAGTAATCTAATACCTTAAATTAACCTTTTTGTTGCATACTGCACCAGTGATGGTCTGTTACTATATTACGAGGGTGAATGAGGGGTGTACGGGTGCTTTTCTGTATACTCTCTAGTTTTCCCGGGGTGCATTGTTGATTATTAGGGTTTATGCGTGTGCAATGGGGTTTCCGAGGGTTTAGGGTTTAGGTTTAGTTGTGTGTGTACAGGAGTGTGTGAAGCGGATCGAGGCCCTACGAGAAAGCGGGCGGCTGTGCGGTGTGTTAGACGACCGAGGCCGTTTCTTATGTTTGACCCAAGAGGAGCTGGAGCAAGTTGCGGAAGCTCTTGTAAAACTAGGCAGGTTTAGCAAGGAGACGGACCTCGTCTCTATTTGCAACCGCATCATTAAGCTTACGCCGTCAGAAGAGGTACGTAGGAGATATGCGCGCGTGCATGCATGCATGCATGCCTCCATACGCCGTTGAAATTTTATGGAGAGGTGTACATTCAGCAAACACCCTGTTCTGAGAAATTCCTAATGGGAGGCTGCTGCGTCTGTGCTGGGGATGCGTTGGTGGGATGGTGGATTGGGGTTGGCTGCATGCTGTGGGGTGTATGTACAGGACAAGGCGAAGATAGAGGAGGAGCAACGCGCATCTATGCGGCTCATCGAACTTGCGGCTGCTGAGGACTAAGTGGCACTAGCACACACATGCTGGTGCTGCTGCTCTTACTGCTGAGAATCGTGCTGTCCTGCAGCTAGTCGCTTGCAGCAACCGCCTTGTAGCAGCAGCAACAGCCTCCCTACGGTGTCTGCTTTTGCTCAAGTGATTTTGCCGGGTGGTAGCTCATGCGGCGTTGCTGCTGCTGTTCGGAAGTGCATGCCACTCGGCTTCGATGCTACCTGGCTCCTGCTGCTGCTATCCGCGTACCTAACCAGCAGACAACTACAGCGTGCATGCATGCTAGCATGCATGCATGTATACTACAGATGGGAGAATTCAGAATCATTTTGGGTTCCCGGGTTACTTATTACTTAGTGCTTAGAAAGAGAACGAAAGAGATAGAGAGGGCCCAGCAGCAGCAGCAGCGAGTCAGTAGTCCCTGAGCTGTTCACTGGGGATGCTGCTGCTGCTACTGCTGCTGGACGCGCCGCGCTGCTGTGCTGCGGAGATGCCCCACGCATGCACTCGGATGAGGCCATGGCTTATGAACTATTCGAACAAAGCCCCAAACTGCATCCTGGGAGACCCTGCATGCACAACGGCAGTTGCGGCGGGACTGCGCTGTGAGAGTACGAATAACTAAAGAACGCTGCCGTACATACAAACACCCCAAGCATGCATGCACGCATGCATGCAACCAACTGCGAGCTGGAAGTCCACCTGGCGACGGCCGCTTGCTGCTGCGATTCTCTTCTGCTGCGTCTCCTCTCGGCCCCTTCAGCTGCCTGCCTGTGGCTTCAATTATTATTCAGACTCGAGTACTCGCTGCAGCCATAGAGACCACCTGCAGCGCCTTCTTGCCGCACAACCCCCAGCTTCTGTCTGTTTCTCACATAAAACGCATTCAACTGCAGCCCATCACTGCTCCGTATATCAAACGTATATATTAATATATGTATATTTATATTAACATATATATTTATATTATGCATATCTGGTGAACAGCGCCACTACAACCACCATAGCACTTCCCATGAGCTTGGCAAACATCGCAGCTGCAGCTTTCGGGTGCTTCCTCCTCCTCCGCGTCTGCTGCAACGCCTAGAAGCCACACAAATACTGCAGCCTCTCTGCTTTGCTGCAAGGGCCCTCCGGGGGACCCCGCTGTTCTGCTGCTGCTGCTGCGGGGGCTCCCACCCAGGGGAACTTTTCTGCTACGGTCGTGCTGGTTGAGGCTGCAAGAGGAGCCTGCTGCAAAGGAAAACCGCCCTCTGGTGATCCCGCAGCTGCGGCCTCACCAGCTCCGCCTGCCACAAGCAAAGCCCCCCCTGCCGGCTGGTCCAGCTTTCCTGCTGCTGCTGCAGCAGCTGACTCCGGGCAGCTGCCGCTGCATGCCGCCGCGGTGTCTTCTGAAAGCGAGGAGATGGCTGAAGGGCTCCTTAGGCCTTCATTTATGGTGTGGAAAGCTCGCGAGTCATCGTTGCTGCTCCAAGGCCCACCCGTTGCTGCCGCTGCTGCTGCTGCAGCTGTGGGGGCTACTCCAGCAGCTGCAGCAGCCCCCATCATGTGCAGCTTGAAGCACGGATCCTCTGCCGACGGTGGTGACTGTTCTCCATACACCGCGGGGTTTGGAACAAGGCTATGGTGATGAGGGACGAACCCGGCAGCAGCGGATGGTATGAATGGCAAAGGCTGCGGCTGCTGCTGCAGGCCGCCGACTTCAGGCCCTTGAGCGCAGAAAGTTGGCGGGTGTGACACAGCTTGGGGACTTTCAGGGGCCCCTCCTGGGGCCCCTCCTAAGGCCCCCTGAGGTTCTGAGGGCTCCTGCTCTGACGGCTCTGAGTGTTCAAGATCTGCAGCGAAGACGCCGTCGTGGCCGTCGTCTGCTGGCCTGCCATCTTCTGGCATGCCACCAAATTCATCATCTGAGACGAAGGTGCTGCTGCTGCTGCTGCAGCAGTCTGAAGAATCCACCTCCTCCCACAGAGGCCCAATCCCTGAAGCCCCCTGTGCGTTGTTGCAGTGGCCGTCATAGCCAGGGGTGTGCAAACCTTGCTGCAGCACGTCTGCTGCCGCCGCTGCTGGTGCTGCCGCCGTTGTTGTGCGGTGACTTTCGACGTCCACCGCGGCCTTGAGGTCCTGTGCGGCAGCAGATGCTGCAGCCACCGCAGTCGGAGCTGGATGCGCCCCCGCAGCAGCAGCAGAACCCTGAGCTGCGGCGGTTTCTCGCAGTTGTGCGTCGAGTTGCAAATGAGCTGCCTTAACGAGGGCCCGCACATGCTGCCTCACACAACGCGAGAGAGGAGAAGCTGCTGCACCTCGTACGTTGTAGCCTCCTTCAAGGACACTGACACAACGGCCGCTGCAGCACCTCAGGGCGACCTGCTGCACCTGCAGCGTCAGCCAGTGGAAGTCTTCTTCTGTCCAGCCCAATGCCTCTCCCCCAATCGGGTCCAGGATGTGACCATCGAAACCCGCACTCAAAAAAATCAAGTCCGGCTTGAAGGCCTCAAGCCGCCGCAGCACACGCCTCCTGAAGAGCTCCCGCCCTCGCACAGAACGCGCTGACAGACCCGGGCGCCGGCAGCAGTGACACCGAAAACCTGCTGCTCCTGCTGCTGACGCTGCCGCTGCTCCTGCTTCTGGAGAGGAGGTGCGTGGTACAGGACCCACGCAGCTACGCACGTTGCAGCGAGAGCACCGGCAGCAGCAGCTTTCTCCTTCCGTCCCCTCCACAGGACTCGAACACGCGTGCTGCACCGGAAGCGTCACGTTCACTATGGTGGGGCCACCTACAGCGCAATAAAAGCAACAACAACCGAAGCGGCAAGCTAGGGAGGGCAGGGGAAAACCCCAAAATAGAGAACAAAGGAAAGTCTTTCTTCCTCGTTGTCTGATGTAACAACGCAGGAAGAAAGAAGAAAAAAAGACTTACTTAACTCCTCGCAGTCTGCTCCCGTGCCTGGGTAGAAATTCCCATCGAAGGCTGCAGCAAACAAACAGCAATTGTGAAGACGCACATGCAGCAAACCTGTAGCAGCCGGACTGCTGCAGCAGTAGTAAGTTCGGTTTGCAGCAACGACAACGCCACAACCACCAGCAACAGCAGCAGCAGGACCAACAAGCAGCAGCAGAGTCTAACCATGAATGGATGCGAAGAACAGTTCTGCTGCATCGCTGTCATCTCTCCACCCCAGCCATACGGGCAACTCTAAGGGTACATCCTGAAGGGGCCCCCCTTCTTCTGTGGGCCCCCGGGCCCCCTCGGCGTCCCCCACGCCATAGGGGCGGCCCCAGGCGCCCTCCCGAGGCACGCGCTGCATGCGTTGCTCATCGGAGAGGAGCGAAGACAGACCCTGAAAACATCAAAAGAACAGCGACGGCATCTGAATGAACTGTCAGTACAGCCCAGGCACAAAAAGAACAACCGCAGCTAACGCCCAGCAATGCACCGCCCTAAAGCAACGAAATCAACAACGAAATGCAACCGCCTTCCCTCCCACTACATAGCACAACTGACAAGGGTTTAGGGTTTAGAGCTGTTACCTGCAGCTTTCTGAACTTCAGCCCCACGTTGCGGACGATCTGTTCTGTGCCGTTGCCGTGATGAGCGTCGAAGTCAACGATTGCAATACGCCGAATGCCTGCAGCAAGTAGCAGCAGCAGCAGCAAAGGTCCCTTAGTAAGCATACGGCATCCGCTAAGAGTAGTAGTATAGGCGGTAGTGGCTAGAGCAGCAATATGAAGCTGATACCCAACAAGCAAAACCAAGAACAGTAAAATAAACACTAGGGAGAAGGAAAAACAAGAGAAACGAACTGCGGTTATGCATGCAGAGAAATACCCTACCTTTGTTGGCGTAGTGGTAGCGCGCATAGGCCGCCCCTATCGCCACGTTGTTCAACACACAAAAACCCTGACTTCCAGCCCTGAACACAAACCCCAAACGCTAAACCCTAAACCATAAACCCTAAACCCTACTGGATCGAGTGCAGCTAATAGTAAAAGTTCATGAAATGCGTCACCCTTGCCTCCTCCTCATCAGGAGAAATGAACAGCTAAACCCTAAACCCTAAACCACCAAAACCTACGCTATGTCCTCGTCCGTGAGGGCGTAAGGTGACGTCTGTGCTGCGCCCCAACTCCCCAAATGGTGCCCCGGAGGCCGCACTGCAGCAAAAAACACCAAACGATGCAGCAGCAGCAGCATTAGCAGCAACAACAACAAAAGCGCGCTTAGACTAGTCAGCAAATGGAACCTTACAGATGCACAGAGTCAGCAGCAAGTACGGGGGCAGCAACAGCAGAATCCGATGCAACTGCTGCTGCTGCTTCCGTTGCCTCTCCCGTTGCTCACCTGCACAGAAAGCATTAACCTTGGCGCCTGTACATACAGCATCAACTGCAGCAATGACTGTTCCTGCTGCACTTGTTGCTGCCTCCCAGCTGAGGGCCGTTACGGGGGTGTCGCCATCAGCAAAGGAATATGCATAGGGGTCCATTGGTCCCTGCCCAGCACAACTACTGCTGCTCGTGCTGCTGCTGCTGCTCGTGCTGCTACTGCTGCTCGTGCTGCTGCTGCTGCTCGTGCTGCTGCTGCACGGCTTGCTTACTGACCGCGTCCCGAATGTACTGCGGATTCTGAAGCGCACACCAGGCAGCAGCAATGAGCAGGCACCCCGTTGAAGCACTCATACAAATATTCTTACTATAGAGATGTGCTTCTGTTTCAATATATGCATAAAATATATATTTTATATTTCTCACTTTTGTTTAAGTCTGAAGACGTAGCTGACGTCGTGAACACGCAGAATGTCCGCAAGAGAGGCAGGCGGGGAGCTATCGACCCACTCCAGGTGGCGGAACTCAGAAGCCCGCAGTACCCCAGAAGAAGGATGAACCAGCACCTGCAGCACATTAAGCAGTAGCACCAGAAATCGGAGCATCAGCAGCAGCAGTTGCAGCGGCGGCTGTAGCACCATCAGCAGTGGTAGCAGCTACCCTGAAATAGCAGTATGGGGCGAACAACGGCTCAGCTGTGGTGTCAATATCTGTCTGTACACCTGAACTGCGCACCTCGAGTCGACTTGGGTTCTCAGGGAATCTCTGCATCAGTTTAAATCGTTTAATGGGGAAGTCCGCGGGCTCAGGGAGAGGCAGATGATGCATGCAGTTCTCATGAGTTGCAAGCAGAGTCCCAGTAGCCTCTAGGATCCGAAACGTGCGGCCGCTGCGGCTGCAGCGTTGTTGTACGTACACCTGGTGGGGCCCCTGCTGCAGCCGTGTAACCCCTCTACCCCCTGTAGCCTCTTCTACTGCATGCGCTGCAACAGCAAACTCCGAAGGCTCCGTCTCTATCAACTCCATCAAAGTAGACAGCAGCAAATGCATGCAGCCAATGCGACGTGAAACAACTATCAAAGAACGCAGCTGTTCCAAGTCAAGAAGCTGCAGCGCCATGCAGGTCGCCGGTGCTGTACTACCAGCTGCTGCTGCGCCTCCGGCATTGCTGCTGTTGATGTTGCTGCTGGTGGTGGTGCTCTTGCCCACACGAACCATCGGGAAGGATAAAACGGCAGCCAGGCAGCGGAAAGAGCATCGCCGCACGCACCGCCTAGCTAAGCGATACAGCAAGCTGCTGCTGCTAGCAGACTGCAGCAGCGGCCGCCTCTCTGTCCGCTGCAACACCACCTTCTTGGGGGCCCTGCTGTCAAGACCGGTCCCAAGGAGTCCCGCTCCTGCTGCGCTTCCCACCACCAGCCGCTCCTGCTGCGGCTGCTGCAGACTGTCATTCCAGTAGAAACAGTCTTCAGGAAATGTGTGCGCCAGCAGCAGCAGGAGCGAATCGACTGACCTGCTGTCAACAGCTGCATGCAAAGCTAGCTGACCCCGCTTATCCGCGATGAGCGGGTCTGCCCCCGCATGCAGCAGCAACTCCACTGCAGCAGCACCGCCCGCTGCAGCAGCAACGTGCAGCGCCGTTCTCCCGCTGCCGTCAGTTGCATCTAAGTCCAGTTCCTGCTGGCAGCAGCCAATCCACGCAGCACCCTTGCTGCTGCTGCTGCTGTCGTCGTCGTTGCAGTTTCTGTTGCTGGGGCTAGTGCAGCAGCTGCTGCTGGTGCTGCTGCTTGGGGCAGCCGCTGTGAAGCAGCAACGGCTACAGATACGGGATCCACCCGTTGCTGCATGCAGAAGACCCACGTGCTGCAGCAAACGCCGCAAGCACTCTGTAGCATCAACACGTACACTTGCAAAGGAAGATCGGCTGACAAGGATGTGCAGCGGCGGCAAGTCATCTAGTGGTAGGGAAAAGTCCACCACCACGGCAGCAGCAGCTGCTGCAGCTGCAGCTGCTGCCGCTGTTGCTGCTGCTGCTGATGTCGTCGTTGATGTCGAGGTTCCTTCTGCTCCTTCTGCTGCGGCAGCTGCCGCGTCCCCCGACTCCCCTGGCCATTCGCCATACGCAGTACCCAAACCCGACGAAGGCCTCAGCCCCCCGGTAGTGCCATCGCCGCAGTTGCTGCTGCTGCTGCTGCTGCTCAAGACGCACTCCGTCGGCAGCTGAAGGGGAGGTGGGTTTAACAACAGCGAGAGAATTCGTGGCTCGCAGACATGCAAAGCCACGTGGAGAGGCGTCTCGCCTGCGCAGCAACAGAGCAACACTAGTAGCCTTTCAAAAGCTGCAGCAGCAGCAACAACAGCAACAGCAGCAACAACAACAACGGCAACAGGCAGAGGGAATGCTCCAGCAAAAGCACTGGAAGCAGCAACACCTCCACCACTAACGTAAACAGTAGTAACAGTAGCAACAGCAACAGCAACAGCAACAGCAGCAGCAACAGCAGCACACCTGCATGATTGAAGTCGTTGATTGTATCTCTGCATATGGGATTGCTTAGCCACTGCCGAACCCCCGGGATATTCCTGGCGGCAATAAGGCGGTGCAAGGACCCTTCTCTGTAACAGCTAACATCTCCGGTGAGGTGCAGCAGCGGCTGCTGCTGTGTAGCAGACACCCCGCTGCTGCTGCTGCCCTCACCGCTGCCGTTGCTGCTGCCGTTATTTGAAAAGAAGAGCCGGCCCTCAGACGTGAGGAAGAGCGGGCAGTCCGCCATGCCCAGGGCTGCGGCGGGGGGAGGGGGCAGCTCCTCCTGCTTCATCGGCGTCTGATGCAGCTTCTGCTGCTTTGTTGAGCCGAGAAGTTCATGTACCTGTTATCTCTGCTGCTGCTGCTGCAGTTGCTTCTAAACTGAGCGCTGCAGCTACTTATATCCTGTTGCGGTGCTTGCTGTTGCTGAACCGCCCGTTGCTGCTATGCCTGTGGCTGCTACAACTGTTGTTGCTACACCTGTTGCTGTTATGCCTGCTGCTGTTCCTACACTTGTTGTTCTGCTAGCTGCTGCTGCAGTTGCTGCTGCAGTTCCCGTCGAAGCTGCTGTTGTAGCTACGGCAGGCGTTGGTCCTCTCTACACCAACGGCTGCAGAGGCTCTGATAGAGGGAGAGCAGCTCCTTAAGAAACTACAAGGATGCTATGCCCCTCGTAAGAGCTAGTGTGGGGTGAGGATACAGACAGCGCGCTGCTCCAGTCGTGCAGCTGCAGCTGCCGGGGGGCCCTTTTGGTGTACTTCCTGCGCCGGTTATACATACAGCATGTACCGCTCCGCCCTGGAGTCCCTTGGGCTCAGAAGCAAAGTAGAGGCAAACTCCGCCTCATATATTTATCTTTTGTCTATCCGCTATAACTCGGACAGCTTCGGGCCCCGCCGCTGCTGCGCTGCTGCACGTGGGGTGTCGTGATACCCCGTAAAGTGGGAGAAGAGACACTGCTGCGCCCCCCTAAACCACAAAAATACACAAAGGACCCAGACAAGGAGCCTAAAAGGCCCCCAAACAGCAGCTGGAACCGAAGCCGAGTCCTAGGAACGGATCGCCCCGTGAAAGCCTCGACGCAGCAACTGCTGCTGTGCTGCAGCACACGGGCAGCAGCAGCAGGCCGGGTGCTGCTGCTGCTGCTGCTGCTGCTGCCTGCGCACCGCTGCTGCTGCTGCGGAGCGAAAGCCAGAATCTCGCCTGCATTCGGCGCCCCTGACTGAACAACTACGCTTCGAAGAATAAAAATAAACCGCTCCTACACAATAAACGCAATTTGCCCGCAATTGACCGCGAAAAGCCGTAATAGCATGGCGGCCTGGTGCTGGTGCTGGTGCTGCTGCTGCTGCTGCTGCTGCTGCTGCTGCTGCTGCTGCTGTTATACTGCTGCTGCTGCTGCTGTCGCTGCTGCTCACCCCGCGCCTCTGCTGCTGCAGCACTCACGCAGCGATGCCCCTACCTTGGGTGCGGCTTTGAGGCAAATAGACGTATGGTTTCGTGTATGGTTTGAAGATTATATGAAAATTTTTTCAATTATCAAATAAATAGCAATTTCTACGAAAGAGCAACAGCAGTCACACGGGACCGCTCCCAACTGCCCAAGTTTGCTGCAGCAGGCACCGGGGTTATGACTAAGGGTAGCGTCTAGGATGTTTGTATTTCTATGTGAGTAAAAGATCCTCTCGGAATGCCACTTCCCTGGTGAGCCGTGGATCAGGCTGTCGACTCGCTAGTTTCCGAATTAGTTTCCGCCGGCTCGCGTGCAGGCAGCCGCGTTGCAGAGACCTATTCACTTACGCAACGGCCTCACTTGCTGAAAACCCTCAAGCCGCCTTCCTGTTGACGGGTGTGTTTATCTACAACGGCGGCCACTGACACATTCATCTGCGGCGCAGTGTAAATGTGAGGGTCTGGAGAGAATTTTCGGGGGGGGAGTTATCGACCGTAGCTCCTGACAGTCGCGAGCGGCAAGTGTGAGCAAGTGTGGGCGGAATACTCTCACGAATGCCAGAAAGCAAATGAGGTGCCCCCCAGTCAACGGGCTCCCTGCTCACACTGGCATAAGGGTACAGGTTTGTTGCATATTGGTGGTTAGGCGCCACGGTTATGACGCGCATCTATGCAGCTCCCGCTGCATGGAGAAGTTAACTGTGCTAGCATATAACTGCAGGTATAATGTAGGCAACCGTAGAACTCCTACGTGGCCCTCAGTGGTCAGCCCAGCCTGCCCAGAAAAAGTGCATGCACCGTTTTCGCATGGCCTTTCAAACCTCAGTTCACCTTGGACTTCCACAGTGGGCAGGTACCAAGGCAAAGCAGGCTTTCCAGTTAGGAGTATCAGACGGTTTAACGTTATGGCTTTGCTGCAGGTGGTGCTGAATCATCGTTTGTGGTGCCTCTGTATGGGGAGGCTTTCCGATGCATGCGCGTCTTGGTGATCGCCTGTGCGATTGGTACATGTGTTCACCTACCCTTGGTATGTGTTGCAAGTAGAAGCCTAGCCTAGTAGGGCTCAGAAAACTGATTATAATATTCTTCCATGCATTGGATACGTGGGTGGTCACCTGTGGCTTCTTTATACAGTGCTACAATCCGGGACAGCGCAAGTCCGTCCCACGAATAGTTCCACAATCATGTACCCTTGATGTTGGGGCCTCTACAAACCAGAAGAGCGGCGGACTGTGCTCAAGTTCTACCAGGCAGCCATGCCTCCTGTGGGCCTTAGGCTAAGCGCATAATGCTGATGGATGCTAATGCTAATTGAAAATCCGCTCACAATGTTGTGGGCCACTTCTGTGGTATTGACTGTGCTCGGGTTCATTCCGTATGCCTGCACTCTGCAACTCTGCATGCGCAAGTCTGCTGGCTCCCAAGCTCCCAGAACATCTGCCGCTGGGTCTTTGGGCAATGCAGGAGAGGATATCAACTTGGTCTCGGAATCGGTTCCTAATTTAGACATTATTAGGTCTCGTGGAGGTGCAGGGAATGCGCCGCCATGCCACGCCTAGGAGCAGCCCAATGCTGCAGATGTCAAAAAGGCTGGGAACACAGCAGGGCACCGCATCTCGCTGGAAGGATTCACTTCATACTCGTGGAAGAACCATTTCTAGAAAACTTCCCCAGGCGGTGTAAAATTCGTTTTCGGAAGGTTCAGCGTGTGTCCGTTTGTCAAGTGGTGGGGCAGGTCCAGGGTTGTTCGGCGACTCACGATCTGCTCTCTCTATTTGGCCAGCAGCATCCTCGTAGGTGTCAGTGCAATCGGCAGAAAAAGTGTACCACGTAATATCAATCGTAAAAGGTCAAAGCCCCATCAAGCGTATGAAGTTCCGCTACCGGCGAGTCCCTCAGAAGACAGTTCCACGGGAACGAAGCAGAGGTTGGCCAGCTTCGGATCAGAGAAAGACTGATCCGCAAAAGCGCCTGTTGAGGAAGATGACGAATTTGCTGCACAACGGGCGGAAGTGAGCCACACCTAACCAATAGTGAAACCGGAAGGCGTCTTCGCAAAAAGGGTGCAGAAGAAGAACCTGCACATTTTAAAGGTGGAGCTGCTCAAGGGCAGAAACGCAGCTGGAGAGGCTTATGAATTCACTGCCTTCACAAGTAAGGGGTGCAGATCAGCCGAGCTGCTTTTACTGTGATAGAGCAGCGCTCAAAACCCGAAAGGCAGGACTGAGCAGCGTTGCAAACGAAAATGGCTAACAACTGTAGAAGAGGCCCGTACACGTTTAAGGCGCGATGCAAAAATTCTTGCTCATGCCAGACCTTTGGTCTGCCACTTTCGTTCGAATAATACGGAGCTGCCTGGCCAAGGCACCGGACACCAGCGGGTTTGAGAGCCTCTCAGCACTCCCTCGAGGGGGCACTTGGATAGGGCGGGGGTGTCACAAGAGTGGCGAGTTTTCGGCTCGTCGATACAGCCAATGGACACAGAAATGAGCGTCCCCCTGCAACCCGAGTTGGGGATCTCTGGAGTCGCTATCGTGCAGCATGTGCAATTGGCCACGGAGAAATTGGCGAAATTTGTGACGCGCTGACCTCCGTCGGCCAAAATGTTCTGCAATCTCAGACAGCAGAGTCGAAGTAGGCTTCATACGCCGTGGTTTACTGGCATTATATGCGGTATGGCAATCATGCGAATCCAGCCATAATGCGCCTTGTGGGGCGTTGAACTTGGCGGGGCAAGGGCGAGCAACGCTTAGTGGTTGGCGCGTAAAAGCGGTATATAAGCGTTTTGAAGTTGGTTCACCAACGGATCATTAAAAAAAGATAAGCGCGATTCTGGAGGTATTCAAGCATACTGATGATTGAGGCGGAATTCGCGCGTGCTGTACGTTGGGTTAGTGGCATAACTTCACTGCAACACTTTACCTAGCCTTGCCAGGTCATTACATATGCCCCTAAACTGAATACAATAGGTGCTGTAGAGTCCCCAATGCCCGAAGTACCATCTTAGGCACCTCATTATGTTCATTCACTGGAAGGTTTAACTGAGTTGAGTTAGCATGAGGAAAGAACTCCTTTTCTTCCTCACATTTCCCTTTCGTCACTCACCAAATCCCAATGATTTCGGTGGTGGCAGCCCCCAAAGCGAGTGGTCACCCGGCCTACGTGGTCCTTGTGTCCCTGCTCTTGTTCGGAACTTTTCCTGCCCGTTTTGTCTAACGTTGTGTTTTTCTAGGGATTCAGTTGTGGCCTTCCAAAAATGTAGCCGTACTGTTCTTAAGCTTGTTTACTAAACTGCGCGGTAAGCACTACTTGGGCTGCCACACGGTTGGATTGCATCGTGGTGTGTGGGTTGCTTCAGCTTCTGGGCCCAAGAAAAGTAGTAGGGAAGCTGTTGAATCCCCTAAAATGACAGTTGCTTGCCATTCAAGTTTCAGCAAGGGGGCACTCAGTGGTCTCCATCAGCGAGCCCATCAATAGTAGGGTGGTGCACGCTCGTTTCCCTAATCCACCTATGCGGAGTTCTGGGTCGCTTCTGTACGAGAAATTCAATAGTGAGACAGCGATAGAAAGCATATAAGGGTTTTAATGGGGTCTCAGAAGTCACGCGCGAGCGGTTGGGCTCCTGATGTGCTCTGCTGAGCTCTCGTAATCCCACCAGGTTAACAGCATGTAGCAAATCAGTCACATCGGGCTCTAGATGTTACACAGGTGGTAGCGCAAACTGTTCCTGCTCAACCTAATCGATCACAATTCCGAAGTTCAGAAATCATGGGGGCTGAAGTGCACTTCCCACGGCTGGAGGGTAAATTGTGGCGAGATATATTAAATCCGCATACGTTTATTCATTTTATGTAGGCGATTTTGAATCACGTATTCTAGCTTATCAAATCAAATTATAGTCTGTAAAGGGGTTTGGTGCTGTTCCACCTATGGTTGAGTATGCTCTCCGTTGTTCTGTTACTCGTAAAATAGATCCAAGTAGGAGGTAGTTGTAGCCTTCCTCGAGCTACCCAGAGATATTCGACAGTGTCAACTGCAGACGAAAATTGCTACTTTGTGCACAACTTGGGACAAAATATTAGTAGAGAACGAATGAGTATCAAAGCTTGGTCAGACGTATCTCATTAACCCATTGGAATGCCCAAATACCAGAAGTAGGTGCATACGATCAGTCCAAAGCAACGACGACCGATAGACAAAGCCATACCGTCAGCTGCCAATGTAGTGTCGTGTGTAAAGTGCAGCGCATCAGGTTCATGCAATTGCAACATTCCAGCCCAGCATAACTAGAACTGGATTATGTAGGCGTGCATACACAACCGCAGAAGGTTAGGAGGTTAGCAGAAGGAGTACACTGTTCAGTGCCCTAACCATACCAATCCTCTGAATTTCACGGATTGTTAATCACCAGTAGTTCTGCAGCAACTTCATTATCTTGACACCTTGTAGATACGTTGATTGCTGACCACCAAAAAGCACAAGCACCTGTGTGAAATACTTGCACAAATATGTGAGAGATGCTGTTTGAGCATCGGCACTGCAAATGCACCAAAAACGAATTGGTGAGCGACATGAATGTATTCCTCTCTACGGGATCTACTCACGATCTCGCAATTTGGCGTCTGCCTAAAACCTCCCAATTTCCCAGTTCCATCAGGTTGCATGAAAGAATGTTTTTTACGTCTAAGCTAACACTCCACTAGATCATGCATCTGTGTCATCCAGCCCCAGGGCTCAACGCATGCATCTGGCGGGCAGCCCCGCGGTGCATTCAAGTACAGCTTAAGCGTCCTGGGCTCAGTATACTAACGCAAAAGAATTGTTATTAATGCTTTGGCACACTGCACGTACCAGCTTTCTACTGCACAGATGTAGATAGTTCCCCTTGTTCGTGCGCTACAGCTGCATTACCTCTCGTTCCTCAAGCGCGGCCGCTGGGGTCAACTGAATGAGCAGCCGATAGGCCGGGTATAAATGCTCAAAGACCTAGTTGGGATATGCAAGAAAATATTAAGTTCTCCAGCATATAAGCCTCCGCTTCTTGTAAACAACTGGGATGGCTGTGGGCCCACGGTCATTCCCCGCTTTTCGTAAGCTCGATAAGGCATGCAAACGAGCACTGCTCCTCTGTGCGCAAATTACGGAGATCCTCTTAACGAAACGAGTCGCAATATAATTCAGTATGCTGCAAGCACGCTGAAAGTATATTGCTTCTATATTTAGGAAGACAAAAAAAAACTATTATTCTCGCGTTCTACAGTAATTCCTTTTATATTTTTGACACACCCTGCACAATCGACCGTTCTGACGAGATCTTCGCCCTCACCTTTATGCATCAGGAATATCATTACGAGAGCTCTGTTGATCATCAACCATGGCAAAAGGTAGAAGGCGGAGCGAGTTAACAGACAGACAAGAGAGAAATCCAGGGGATCAGCCCATCTCTCCTCCTACAGACACGAGCTTCATCCTAACGCCTTCACCACAAAAATCACCACAGGCTGTCCGTCCCCCTTCTTATAGGCAACTTGCCAGAAACATTGCATTTTCTTTCTCAGATGATTCGGCCAATGGTAGTAAGATAAGCAGTGACCCCTATGCTTCCGAACTGGAGGTAACATGGAATTATCATGAAGGGCGGAAGGCTGTTGTACCTTCACCTAATGAATGTCAGGCGGAAGAACCAGTGACTGGATCTCAGGAGGGTGAACCAGTGACTGGATGCCAGATGCGTGAACCAGTGCCTGAATGTAAGGAGGATGAATCAGTGACTCACAGCGAGCCGTGTAAACAATCAAGCACTAATTTGCAGGTCAAGGAGAGTAGCGACCCTTTAAGCCAGCCACCGTGCCCGCCAATGCGATTAAGACAAACGACTCCTTCATTTACGAGGCGGCAAATGATTTGGGCCACCTTGTCTGTTGTAACAACATGTGGATATTTGCTAGTATTGACGGAAAGGCTGGGTCTGGCACATCCCTCTCTTCTCCAAGGTGTGGGCTCGTTGTCCATTCTTTTCTCGGGGCTCCCAGGCATTTGCCTAGCGTGTATGTGCTATGTGGGAACTATATGCGGTTCCAAAAGGAAAGCAGACGATCAAGGTTCTTGCAGCGTACCAGTGCGTGAGCTAGCAGCCACCGAACCTCTGGCTGAGCCCGGAGTGGAGAAAACTTTTGATATTTCAGACGTCTTTCATGAGCTACGGAAAAAGTCGTCTTCACATGTTTTGAAAACCTTGATAGGGTTTGTATTGTGGGATCTGGTCAAAACGTATGCGTCATTTTGGCCGTTGCTGCACCTCCCGCGGAGTGCAACCCATGAACCTCGTGAGGAACCACCATTTTTTGGGCAGTCCCCAGAAGGTGCGAAGGCTGGCATTCACGGGTACCCTCCACGCATCGCATCTGCGCATGTTCTTCAACTACCTTTTTCTCCGTTGTGCCAGTTAGTCTTCCCATTGTTTGCAGACGGTTCGCGTTTGGTTGGCCTTTGGTTCGCCTTTAAGACAATGCGCCACCTACAAAATATTGGCAAGCCTAGGAACGACCCCGCCTATTCACGACAGTGGCTTGCGGGAGGCAGCCAGATGCTTTTTCCGGCGTTTTTTGCTCTCCCTCTAGCATACGTGCTGCTGCACCAGTCGTTTTGGAGTTCTGCATGCATGCAGCCGTTTACGGGCCTCATGCCACTAGTAGGGGAACAGGCTACAGCGTTGGCTGGACTTCTGCTTCGCTGTCATTCTGTATTTCTTGGACTCGCCGCAGCTTTCGCCGGCTCAATTTTGGCCACAGCCTTTCATGGCCTTTTCCAGCCTGGAGGAAAGACCATGTCGGCTGCTTTGGCAGCTGCGGCTTCTCTTGCCTTCTGCGGATCCATTTTTTTCGACGTCCTTGCTGCCGCTGTTCCATCGTCTGGCATCAGCTGCACCTATACGCCATTCATTGCAGATATGAGAAGCGGATTCGTTGCTGTAAAGGGATTTGCTATGGCAGCAACTCTGTCACACCAACTGGGGCAGATATGCCTCAGTCTCAGTGCGACTACCGTCAAGCCAAGAGACAATCGGGAAATCACCGCAGACCAGTAGGAGAAGCAGGGAGCAGACGCCTCGCGTGTGACGGCAGAGTGATGGCTAATAGTCAGAGCCCCGCATCCGATCGAGCTGGCCAAAGCGGTCAGAGGAAAGTACCGCCTTGCTTCTGCTACGCGGCGTCAAGTGCACAAGGACAGAAGGCCAGAAGAGTACCGTTCAATCTGGTTAGCACTTGTCAGAGTTCCCCTGCGAGGACGTGAACTATAGTATTCTCAATTTCACATTTGGGCACGCTTGTAACCCTGGAAAACAGGGGTAACAACAAGCATGCTCTGAGAGGCGACACGCGAAAAAGCGCGACGCCTAGCCCTTTATGTATGTT
>CAJFCX010000267.1:0-25436 GCA_904066255.1 Eimeria sp. OTU-X
CCCTCCCCCAAAAAAAAAATTGTGCTTTTGTAAGCAAACTTGTGCATGCATACGAGTGAGTAGGCATGAATAAGTTCATGCATGCAAAAAACGTGCATGCATGCAAAATCGCATGCAGAAGCGCCACATTGAATTCAATGGGCCTGGGCAGCAAACACAACTGCACGTATGGAAAGACACAGACACACTCCCCTCAGCGGAGGAGAGGTGAAAGAAAAGGCGAATGCGCATACATGCACGCATCCCTCTGTACGATAATAGGGAACACGCAAGTGACAATGCATGCATGTTTCCCAATGGCAATGCATATATGAATCATCATACATTGCTAGCTCTGAAACGCGAATGTATGCCTCCAAGCGTGCACTGCAAACCCCCAATGAAAATTCCTACATGCATGCATGCATGTGTATATGCATGCATATGCATGTACTGCAATCCATGAACGGCAATGCATGCCTCTACGCATGCATTGCAAACTCCCAATAGTACATCACACGTGCATGTACGCATGCACATTTTGCAATCTTCCAACGAGAATGCATGCCCGCACGCATGCACTGCAGACTCCCAATGGTGATGCATGCATGCAGGCATGCGTATACTGCAATCTTTGAACGGCAGTGCATTCCCTCAACCATGTACTGCAAACTCCCACTGGAAATGCATACATGCGTGCAAGCACATGCATGCTCGCATACACTGCTTGAATTAAATGGTTGAACGACAATGAACGACATGCCTGCACGCATGCATTGCAAACTCCCAATGGTACTGCATACATGCAATTACGAATGCACGTACTGCAAAATTTCAGTGGCAATGCATACCCACACAAACGGCCGCATTGCAAATACCTAGAAGCAATGCATGCATATACGCATGCGCATGCATGCATGCATATACTGCAATCTTTGAACATGCTTGCACTTATGCATTGCATACCCCTATAGCATGCGTGCATCCATGCCAGCACATACTGCAATCTTTGAACGACAATGCATGCCCTCACGCATGCAATTGCAAACTCCCAATGGTAAAGCGCGCATGCATCCTTATGCATGCATGCACATATTGCAATCTCTGAACGACAATGCATACCTCCACGCACGCATTGCAAACTCCCAATGGTGATGCATGCATACATCCCTACGCGTTTATGTATATATTGGAATCCTTCAATGACAATGTATGGTCGGGCCCATGCACTGCAATCTAGCTAAGGATATAGATGCACGCATGAATGCATGCAATGAACGACAATGCATACCCGCACGCATGCATGGCAAACCCTCAATGGATATGCCTGCATACATGCATGCCTCAACGATGCATGCAGTGCACACTCCCAAGGGCATTGCATGCATGTATTGCTAAATCTGAACCAGACTGCAGGCACGGAGGAATGCATTGCTCCCAGTGCCTGCGCATGCACTGCAAACACTGAACGGCATGCGTGCGCGCGTGTACGCACTGCAAGAGCCGAACAGAAATGCAAACATGCATGCACGCACTGCAAAATCTGGACGACAATGCTTGCATGCACGCATGCAAGTACTGCAAACATTGAACATCAATGCATGCAAGCTTGCACGCTCTCATTTAAAACTGCATGATAGTGCATGCGTGTGTGCATGCATGCATGCATTGCAAACTCTGGGCAATGCAAGCAACCGCGCACGCATGCATTGCAAACGCTGAACGACAATGCATCCACCAGCGTATGCATGCAGTGCACAATGTGGACAACATTAGAAACATGCACACATGCATGTGCATGCACTGGAAACTGTGAACGACAATGCATCCACAAGCTCAAACACTGCATCCACGAGCTCAAGCACTGTATACTCTGCAGGGCAATGCGTGAATGCATCCAAACATTGCATGCATGCATTGGTTCACGAATGAACTCCGAAATCTGAATAGCAGCGCCAAGACCGTGCTATCTTCAGCAAGCATCTCTATACACTGCCTGATGAAATGATTATCTGAAGGAAAACAAACGCGAATTATAATAACAAAAAACAAGATCCTGGACGCATCCGCTTGAAGCCCCTCCAGCGAGATGCTGCAATTACATGCATGCTGCTTAGAAAGAATTGCTGAAGGCCTGCACCATCCCTATGCTTGCATCACGCTACTGGTGTTCTGCCGCTGCTGCTGCTGCTCCTGCTGCAGCTGTCTGTCCACCAACGCTTCTCTCTCCTGCCATCATCTACTAGCCAGATCTCCACACTGCTGCTCCTCAACAGCCACTGCCTCTACATGGCCTGATATTCCTCTTGCTCCTGCTGCGACGTTGCAGCACCTGCTCTACCTGTGGCTCTTGAACACCATGTTCCTTCTGCAGCACCTCATCCTCCACCTGCTCGTGCTGCTGGGTTGTAGCAGCCTGCTCCTCTGCCTGTTGTCGCTGGTGTGTCGCAGCATATGCTCCACATGATCTTGCTGCTGCAGCACCTACTCCTCGATGTGCCCTTGCTGCTGCTGTAGCACCTGCTCAAGCTGCTGCACCTGAGCAGCATGTGCAGCACCTGCTCCAGCTGCCGTTGCTGCTGGGTTACAGTAGCCACTCCACCTGCAGCTCCTGTAAAGCGTGCTCTTGACCATCCCGATCTTCCACCTGCTCGAGCTAGTGTGTTGCAGCGCCTGTCCCACCTGCTGCTCCTAAACAGCATGCTGCAGCTACAGCACCTGCTTCACCTGCCGTCTGAGGAGCGCATGCTGCTCCTCCAACACCTGAAGACCATCGCCGCTCATGAACAGCATGGTGCTGCTGTGTTCCCTGGTGTTCAACATGTTCTGCTGCTGCTCCACCCGCTGCTCCTTTCTCTGGTGCCGTGACGTGATCGGCAGAATGCTGCTGTAGGTCCTGCTGTTGTTGAAGTTGATACAGACGCAGTGGTGACTATCCATAGAGGGGGCTTGCATTTCCAAGAGTAAGAATGGGCTTCTCATTCTCTTCATCAGAGTTGTGTTTGCCACATGCGCTGTAGGCCTGTTCGAAAAGGGGATCTGAAATGGTGCCGAAGGCAAACTCTCCTCCAAAGCGTTCAATTTCAGAGAGCAGAGGATAACGAGGGAAGGCACGAGGGTCCCTCCTAGCAACGTCATGCAGCTGCTCCAGCAGAGAGGCAATAGAGCACACGTCAATACTCCCCGGGACCTCCTGCTGCTCAACGAATGGCCAGAAAATGTGCAAGTAGGGTATCACATCCCCCCAGCACCGATGCGGCTTACGCCGCTGCTGCTGCTCCTGTTGGGCCTCCTCTGTTGCTGTCGCATCACTCAAGTCGTCACTGTTTTCAGCAAGAGCAGTAAGCGGTAACTCATAGGCAGGCGAAGGAGAAGGCGGCCGCTTTGTGGGGACCCCATTGTGGGGGCCCCAAACTGCTGCATGTACCACCTTCTCCCTGTGGTGGCGTACCGCCACCCAGCGTCTCCATTTGTCTTCTTTTGAAAACGATAGCCTCTTCAAGATGGCAGTTTGCAGGCTGTCGAGGCATATCAACAGCGCAGTGCGCAGCATCATACGTGTCTGTAGCGGAAGGCACTGTAGGCAGAACCCCAAATCACTACACTGCAGCGCCACCACACACTCTCCACAGACAGCAGCGTATGGGCATTTGCAGCTGGGCACCGCATCGCCCGCCGACCTGCTTCCTCTCCTGCTGCTACTGCTGCTGCTGTGGCCCGCCTGTGCGTACTGGCGGCCCCCTTCCATCAAAGCCCACTCGACAGGAGATACACCGCCGCCTAACTGGGGGCCTCCCGTCTCCTCGCACGACAAACTCTCTTCGTTGGGTGCCCCATGCAGCCTCCTCCGTTTGCCCACAGCAAGACGGCGCGAACGACGACGCGGGCTTCGCCCCTGAAAAACAGCAAGAAACGCATGCTTGCACTTCTTATGGGAGACGTTGGAGCCTCCGCAGCTTTCAGAATGGGCGTCTGACTGCAGCGTGTTCTACACCCCACAAGCAACTGTCTTGCTTGCAACTGTCTTGCAACAAGACAGTTCAGTGTCCCCTTCTCTGCATGCACTATGTCAGGCTCATCTGCATGCAGTTTAGCCCACGATGCGATGCAGACTCTCTCAAACTCTGCTGTCTTAAGCATGTCCTAAGTCTTCAAGCTGTTTAGTGTCTGAGGGGTGTTGTTATGTCGCAGTTCCTACAGTGATAAGGGCGTCAAGTATGTCTCCGTCTTCTACGAAGTCGCTCCGTTCCACAGGAGAAGGCGGCACAAACCCTCTCTCCAGCTCCTCATGCACAAGGGCAGACAAAGAACCACCGCCTCCTCGCCCTGCACCAGGTGCCACAAAACCCCCTTGCTGCTCAGTGGGGGACCCCATCTCGTTAGGGACAGGACCCCGCAGTGCCTGCATCCGCTTGCGAAACACAGCATCCTGATTCGCTGAAGTTTCCGCCTGCAGTGGCCCTCGGCTGCCGTTGCTGCTGCCGTCCCCGACTAACACCTATACACAACGGCAGCAGTAAACGCAGCAGCAGAAAACAAAACAGCAAGTGTACTCTTCAACGGGAAGCTCTCCCTCCAACCATCCTAGCGTGCACCGGCCGTACACCCTCGACCCTTGAAACCATAGAGGCGCACTGTTGCGAGAGCCTAAACCGTGAACGCAACACAGACCAACCTGTGAGGCTCCCAGCGACTTCAGCACCTCCTCCTCCCGTCCTGTCCGCGTTGGAGTTCGAATACCATCTTCTGTGAGCCCATACAAACCCAAAGACTTCACTAGACTAAACCCCAACTTCCACGCAGCAAGCACGCAGCACGTGATCAGGCAGACGAGGAAACGAAACAGCCACATCCAACTGAAAAGGTTCATGTCTTCAGTATTGCATCAAGTGATTCACGGTCAAAACCCTTGCCACGGACTGCCGTTAAAAAATCGGCTATAGGGGATAAAGGGGATTCGGTCTAAATGTTGGATCCTCAGCCCCAAACGCCCACCCCACTGGCGTACATACTTGTATTTGCTTGCATACATACATATATCTGTACATCAACACACTATATATGTGCATATATATACCTCCAGGGTTGCGCCACGTTGTAAATGCCTCTCTGGGCAGGTCGAGGGTGGATGAACAGTCCTGCGGAAGAAAACACAGGTACGAGGCGCCTGCGCATATAGGTCCCCAACTTATATGAACAATTGCTTACAGGAAGGAAGATGCGTCCGCACATACATGCATGCATGCAAGTGCCTTGGGTGTTTGTGCATTGTGCCCTAAACCCTAGGCCTTGGACCACAGAAGAATGCTGCGCGAAGAAGGCGTATGCCGATACACTGTTTATGTGACGTAGGGTGAAAACAAGAACAACGGAAAAGGATGTGTTGCGTTATTGGAGAGGAAGCCGAAAATCACAGCGGAAAATCGGGAGAGGCGCAAGGAGGCAGCTGTTGACACATGGAATACAACGCACGCATGTGAATCACGTATCGGCCAAGCGACGATCAGCCCCCAATACACATAGCCACCAGAAAGCGAATAAGAACAAAGCCGAAGGGAAATAGCGAAACAAACCAGAAGAATCGGTCGGGACCCCTCAACCGGCTTGATGACGTGCGACGAGCAGAAACGGAGGCCTGGAACAAACAAAAGGACATAGACATATATAATACGGGTGAGGTGAGTCAACAAAGCAGTAGAGAAACGCTGAAACGCACGACTCCAGGGCTCCAAGATAATCGAGAAGCAGCACGCAACCGACAGGGCGCCAACAGCAACACGCGTACAACCCTAGAACAACAACGGACAAAAGCATGTAGCATAAGACAGGAAGCAACAAACAGGATACGCACAACAACAAGCAATAGGAGAGAACCAACAACGAACAACAGACAACTAACAACACAAAACAACGAACAATTACAGAGAGCAAACAACCAACCACAAACAAGCAGCATGATCAGACAGTCAGAGCCCTATCAATGAGCTGCAACGCACAAGCCTCGTATGCCTTGAACACACAGCCCTCATACATCCTGGCAGTGAAGGTTTTCGCCCTCTTCGCGCCCGTCGCTTTATCTCGAAAGAGAGCAAACCACCTGTAAAAACACAAAAAAACAAAAAAACGCACACCAATCGAAAGATGCCGTTATCCACCAGCAACATCAACAAAAAACCGCACAACGTCAACTTCAAGACCTTCAGGCGGGAAAACAGTCTGCTCGTGTTGTCTATGTGCATGTGGGCTTAGATAAGTCTCTTTACTGTCTCCTTCAATTCCCCTAACTACTACTCTGATCCCTCCTCTGCACTCTTGCATGCCCTCCCCGTCTGCTTCGATCTCAGGAATGTGCCAGCGACGAACGCAGACGGAAGAGGAGGCCGTCGGCGTTTGTTTCTGCGTCTTCTCTTCTGCCTCATTGTGCCCCGCCATCCACGTGCCTTCTACGGTCTATAATGCTCAAAATCTACTCTACCGTAAACATGCAAATATACAGCTAATTGCCATTCGTGTGCCTCTGTGAGTATTTCTATATATATCTACACGTAAATAATATGCAGATACACACTAGGAAACGCCCTAAAATACATATGCATATGCGTAGGAATATATATGTACAATTATTATATATACTATGTATATGGTGTCAATGCGGACCTGAAGGTGGACTTGTCGAATCGAATCCCTGGAGGGAAGGGCGCGAGGGCTTCAGCCAGCCGAATTGCATCTCTTGGGGTCCTCTCGGGGTTGACGGGAGCGCTGATGCCAAGCGTCTCAAGTTTAAAGAGGGTGAGGCGATGTAGCGCCTCTGCCACGCATGGGCACTGAACTGTCCCCCCACGGTTACCCCCTTGTGAGACTGTTCCAATACCACCACCAACCGCAGCAGCAGCAGAGCCTCCTGATCCTGAAGCTGCAGCCGATGCCGCCGATTGCGACGGAGGAGGCGCTAGAATTGCTGGTACAGTAGCAGTGCCCTCCTCTCCACACCTTCCGCTTGAAACCGTCAGGGGCGACAGGGACTCAGAGACTCCTGCTCCCATATCTCCGATTCCCAAAGCTTGTTCTGGCTCCAACACCTGCTGTTGCCCGACCTTCGCGTGGTCATGCCGCTGGCTTGCTGCAGCACTCCCCCCGGAAGCACCACCATCCCTATCCGCTCCAACCATGTCGGTCGTCAGCTCTTGAAGCAGCAAATCCAGAAGAGATATCCGCCTCTCTGCCGCCGACACCTAAACAAAAATGCACGCGCATGGAGTAATATGTATACGTGCACTCCTATGCTGGTGAGTGCAAATGCGTGTGTAAGTTCATCACACCGACGTCACTAGCCAACAGGGGCTAAACATTCTAAAGCACCCCAAGGAACAGTACTCCCCCCCGGAAACCTGCGCTGCCGAGGACCACTAATACCCCGCCAATTCCTCAAATTGAAAACCCGACTGTATTGAAAATCTAAACTGCCGCAGCAAGTAACTCGTCCGACGAGCCAAATCATCTGCGGATGGTTGCTAGGACAACTGCATACTGCATACTATCAGATTTGTTATTGCTACGATATACTGCATACTGCACGGGTCAACTACGACTACAGTGAAAGTGGCCCCGCTTGCCCCCTCTTCCTTATGTGGCCATTACCTGTGGCCGTCGTCTCGCCTTCTGCCCTCTGCCCCTCTGGGCTGTAGAGACACCTGCACCCTCCGACAGCAGCCCCCCATTGGCAGCCAGCACTCCAGATGGCCCCTGCTCATTAACGCCAGAAGTAGAACCGTCCGCCGGCTTCTCTGAGAATTCGCGAGCAACACAAAACACACAAAGCCTCCGTACCTACAATGCACCTGGTATACTATAAATGCGGCAAAGGAGCAGCGAGCGTACAGGCATGTAGTTCACTAATAAACAAATGAAGTGTCCCCGATACGGAGCCTCGGCAACCTTTACGAACCCGTATTATACCCTGCAGAGCAATTCGACGAATCCCCAAACCCCCGACTGACGCCGCTCTACACAGCGACAGTCTAGTGAGCAGATAGAAGCAGCCAACTGACAGGAGGTCCTCGCGCACACCGCCGGACAGATATGGAGGGGGGGGGATAGGTAGGTACGTACACGGGTGCAGCCAGAAAAGCATATGCATACAAGTAAACGACGCCGGAGGAGAAACAAGATATGCACACAGCGATACGCTCAAAACTCCGGAGATGGAAACCGATTGAGGAGACGAGACATCCCATGATACAAAAGATTGCAAGTCTCAAACCCCAACTGACGACCACTACCACCCCATAAAACGACTCAAAACACTCCTTCATCCCCACCCATGAACCCTCCTCTGAAGCACTGTATTTGTATCTCACCTCCAGAGGATCCCTTCGGCGTTAGGAGATGATCCCTCCTCGTCTGCACTGCCAACTCGTAGCCTCTATCGAATCCGAACTTGTGGACGGGGAAGTACAACTTCTTGGTGCCGCTCTTCTTAGCCACCTGTATTAACACACATCGGCAAGCTCGGCTCAAACACGAGTGACCTACAAACCTAAAACCCTAGCTGGTGAGCGTAGACTCTAACTCCCTGCAGTACCGCCTGCTCGTGGGTGCACAAGGAAATAAACCCACAGGGGAAGGGTACGCAGTAGCCGCCGCACCGAGTGTTGTGGACCCCTAAACCCCTTAAAACCCTACGAACCGCCGTGACCCCTAGACCCCATATCAAAGCACCTCCTACACAAAACTATACCCCATACGAAGATACGTCTCCGAGGCATTGCACTCTTGTCCAAAGCGAATACAACCGCGTGTCCCCCGCAGATAAAAACGCAACCCACCCATCTTCTGAAGAACCTGTCGAAACAAACCCCCTCCACCTTCGGCTTCTGTTTCGCTGCCTTAAGCAACTGGATGGTTGTGTAGTCTCCATTCTGCAGCAGCTGCACCTGATCTCCGCCTCCATCTGATGCAGCCGCAGCAGATGATGCTGTTGCCGAGTCATTTGTGCTGCTGCAGCTGCTGCTGTTGCCGCCAACGCCCTCTGCCTCTTGGGCACTCCTGCTGCCGGCGTGTTGTGGAGCTGCGCTGTTCAGTTCGCTGCTGTTGGGAGACCCGCTGTTGCTGTTGCCGTCGCAGCTGGCAGCGATGGTGCTGTTTGTGGTTGCTGTGGATCCGGCGTTTGCAGCGTTCGCAATGCCACTGCTGCTCTGCAGTAGCTGCTGCTGCAACTGCTGTTGCAGTTGCTGGTGCAGCTGCTGCTGTAGTTGCTGCTGCTGATGAAGCTGTTGCAGCAGCTGCTGCTGCTGCTGAAGCTGATGCAGCTGCTGCTGCTGCTGCTGAAGCTGTTGCAGCTGCTGCTGCTGCTGTTGCTGCTGCCGCTGATGCTGTTGCTGCTGCTCCTGCTGCGGTTGCTGCTGCAGTTGCTGCTGCTGCTGCTGCTGTGCCTCCAGCTGCAACCGTCTGTGTAGAAGGGAAAGCACAAGCTGCTGCTGCTGCTGAATCCTCTCCAACTCTTTCGCATTGATGGCTACCCCTTGGAAGGAGCTCGAGCGCTCCTGCAGCCGCTGCTGCAGCAGCAGGACCTGCTGCTGCTTTTGCTGCAGTTCCTCCTCCTGCTGGCTCTGTTGCTGCTGCTCCTGCCGGTTCCCTTGCCTGTAGCCCTGGTTGCCGCATCGCGCTGCGAGCTGCTGCTGCTGCTGGTGCTGCTGCTGGTGCTGCTGCTGGTGCTGCTGCTGGTGCTGCTGTTGCTGTTGCTGCCGTTGTGGTAGCTGGTGCCGTTGTGGTTGCTGGTGCCGTTGTGGTTGCTGGTGCCGCTGCTGCTCCTGTTGCTGCCTCTGCCTCCCCTGAGAAAGCAGCAGGCTTTCCCTGATTGACACGAGGGCATCCTTAACGGTTGCCAGCTGTTGCTGCTGCTGAAGCTGTTGCTGTTGCTGCAGTTGGAGATGTTGCTGCTGCAGTTGTTGCTGCAGTTGCTGCTGAAGCTGCTGCTGCAGTTTCTGCTGCAGTTGCTGCTGAAGCTGCTGCCCGGCGGGGGAGGAGTCTACCAATTCGCAGTTTGGAACCGACTTCCGGTGCACCATCAGAGAGGCGAGAGCTTCTTGGATGGGTCTACCGCCCCCCTCCATCTTTCGTCTTGAACCTGTCGCTGCCAGCAACTGAACGAGCAGCTGCTGCAACGTCCCCCTCCTCTGCTGTTCGTTGGAGTGTATGCGTCAGCCGAGGGCTTGCGGGTGTTTGAATGTATTTGCCGGTCGCATTCGAGCTTGTGTTGTGTTGGGGTGGGTGTGCTTCTTCCCCTCGATGTTCGTCCGCGCTGATGTGTACGTCGTGCCTTCCTTGCTATGTGTATTTGCTGGGGTGCACTCGCAGATCTCCTTAAAGTTCGTGTTATTTTTGAACGCGCAGACTTCTCCCAACGTTCCCGGCGTCTGCGCTAAGCCTCTCTGGGTCGATGCTGGTGTTGCTGTGTGTGGTGTTTTGTGTGTTGGGGCGTGCTTGCCGACCTCCTTGCATGTGCAGATCTCCTCCAAGTTCAAACCTGCGCTGGGTTGGACTTGCAGATATCCTGCCGAGGTTACGCCTGTGCTGAATGTGGGCACACCGGTCTAGAGAGAGGAGGGTTATATTTGTGCTGGGGCGGGCATGTAGGTATCGTCCGAGGTGCGGTCTCCGCGTAGGTCTTCAAGTTCTCCGCTGTACGCGCAGATCTCATCCGATAGTATGTTAGTGATGCGCTGATGTAAAAGTCTCTTTCGTTGTTCCTTATGCTGGGGTTGATCTCCATAACTCCTCTGACCTTATGTTTGTGTTGGTGCAGACGTGCTCGTTGTCTTATCTTTTATGTCTGCGCCAGGGTGTGAATGCAGATATTCCCAGTCTACGCTTGTGTTGGAGTGGGAGTGCATTTCAACCTACACTTGGGGCACGGTGTACAAGCAAGCTGAGACGTATACGCAGTACTCCGTTTAGTGTATGTTGTGTTACAGTGGATGTGCAGACCTCCCCCGAGTTTATGTTTGTGTTCGGGTGGTCGTCCACACCCCCGACGAGTTTTTGACGTGCGAATCTCCTCCCGAGCCTATGTATGTGCTCAAGTGTGTGGGCAGGTTCCCTTCAGGTTTGCCCCAGTATTGCAATGCACGTGCAGCTCTCCGCGTTAAAGCTTGTCTGGTTGTTCGTGTGCAGATCTCCTCAAGCACACAGCTTAACTATGTGCTGTGTGCGTGCAGACCGCCTGAAACTTGTGTTGGTGTGTATGCGTATGCGTGTGTATGTGATCTCGTTCAAGCTACCTTCCTGCCGGCGGTCAAATGACTATCCCCTCCAAGACCTGCTGGGATGTTACACAGGCCTTGGAGAGCAAGCGTTTGTGGTGATGTAGGGACGGGAGTCGAGACCTGTTGAATTGGGGTATACGCACATCTGGTACAAGCTCATGTGTGCGCTAAACTGTATGTACTTGTTTCTAGTTTTATACGTGGGTTCGGGTGTATAAGTGCTGTACCTCCTCTCCGTCCAACACGTCCGGTGGAGTCTCACGGGAGAGCCTGCAGGGACGAGGGAGAGACGGTGGAATAAAAACCGAATATATTTTACCGACCTGTCTAATTCGTCCCGAAAGATGACCAAACTCAGGAGAAAACGAGGCAGCAGGGACCATGCGGGAATACCCAGACCACAAGGGGACCGCAACGGGGTTGATGTTGCGTGCAGATACTGCTGCTGCTGCCGTTCCTGTTGCAGATACTTGCTCTGCTGCCGCCGCAGAAGAAAATGCAGAAAGGAACAGCAAAAATACAAGACCGAAGAGAGACGTGGTCGGGAAGGAACGCGCTTCGACGGAGAAGCCTCGCGGCTGAGAGAGCACACAACCCAGCCGAATGCAAGAGCAGGAGCAACAGGAGCAGCAACTGCCGCACAGCAGAAAAAGAGCGGCTGTTTGCACCGCAAAAGCAGAAGAACCAAAAAGAAGACAGATGCAACACAGACCCCCCGTTCCAAAGCATTAAGATGAGATCCTTAAAAAAAGGAGACGAGCGCCTCGATGGGAGTGCTCGTGTACCGTCTGTGGTGTGCAGGGCTGGCTTTAGCTGGCCAGTTAGAGGTGTACATGCAGCTTATTTAGAGTTGCAGTCTGTTAAAAATGATGTAACAGTGTCTGATTCAAGGCAAGCAGCAAGAAATGCCCACAAATGAGCAGTGATTGCCGCCGGGCGGTCGATGACGAGCGAGGAAGCATCAGCAACACTGCCTCCTCAGTCCAGTGTGCTGATTCTGAGACGTATGTAGAGTTAATTCTCAAAACGATACCATAGAGGCAAACATGGAAACAAGTATGCACGCAAAAGAACTGTTTTGATTAAACGTCGCGCCCCTTTGACCTGCGAGATTCGCGTGTATGCTCACCGCAGGTCCACACCCCACGGTGCCTCGGCCTCGCCCGCGGCACCTGCCACGGTCTTCTAGTGGCAAAAACAGCATCAGCCAAAGCAAAAAAGAATGCCTAGTACATGTAGATTTTTTTTATTGCTTTAGAGCTGTTCATTGACTCGCGGGCAAGTCTGTTCACTCTATTTCTGCGCGCCTCCACCTTGCCTCTATCGAACGCTCTGGGGGGTGGCAGCTGGAGGCGTAACCACATTAAAAGTCTTTGAATTGCAGAAACACATCCTGACATAGTGAATATAAACTTAAAATATCTCAGTTATTGTTGAATTTAGCCTTCTTAGAGTCAAAAGAAACTGGGTAGGGAGGCCCAGTCTTACGCGTCTCCCGGTGACAACCATTAGTATAGGGCCTATGGGGCGCCAAGCTACAGGAAGGCTGACTTCTCGAGACTCTACGCATGTAGATAAGAAGTGTAAATAAATGATGCATATTAGGGATTTGGGGATGCGAAAAGGCGCTGCGTAGCTCAGGCGACGTACATTTCCCTCATGTGTGAGACTCTTCCCACAGAAGGACCTGGATCATATCCGAGGACTGATGTTAGCGAAAATGGATCCAAAATAAATATGAAATTCTATTAAAGCGGATGACCTTCCTCCCCTGTCTCGACGGGTCCTCATCGCAACGGTCCAAGCCCCTGGGGCTTCAGAAAACGAGCCTGCCTAGCATGGATGCCAACGTAACTCATCTCATCAAATTATTGCAACTCAAAGTGCAAGCCAGTCCCTCATACACGCATTGTCAGAGCTTCTTGAATTTATGTAGATATACCGTAGACAGCTGTTGAGGCCGTCTACGTGCTACGTTGCTGACAACGTGAGGGTAGAGCTCGGGGGTACTGCGGTGATTCCCCAAATCGTTGTAAAATCCAAGATCGTATGATGGCAATTCCAAGTTAAGGGTAAGTCGACGGTAGAGGCCAACGGACTGTCACGACAACGAGCAGCAAGGCGTCGTGCAGAGCGAGCAGTGCACTTCTCGCAGGGCATTTCTCCTGGCTACTCGCCATCCCGCACGGAACGCGTGCAAATTCACCAAACTCAACTCGACTAAGTTAAATGTAACTGGTACATGCCTTTGCTGTAGTTTCCTATTCGCGGTACAGTGACTTTCTTAAGAATTCCAGTGCTGCTGCGGGGTGCGTGGCGACGCCTGAGGCTACGGATTCACGGGGTTGGCTTGCGTCGGCAGGTCCAATTTCCCGATCGTCAACGGTACCTCGGTGTAGATCACGGATGTGGGAGAGCAAAGAGTGGAAGAATGTACTGTTGTCCTATAAACCAATCCCGTGCTAGTAAGGAAATGAAGCAATTTTGAGGAATTCAGTCCGGCCTTCTGAGTGTCGCATTCCCCCGCTGCTATCGCATTGCGCATTTTATCCCCATCTCGGGTCTTTGGTATTAACATCCCCAAAGCCCACAGATTCAATATCCAAACCGTCTCCAAAACGTTCTCTCCCTTCGCCGCTAGGGCGGTTGCAGTGCTGCTTCCCACTTCTATGAAGCGGAGGTTTCCCATCATCGCGACAAGGTCAATCCTCGCATGTCGTACTGCCTTCTTCCCAGCCCACCCCGTTGCTGATTGCCTTTCTCTCTGGGCCAGCTTTGGTATGAGCCGTTGAAATAAACGTCCCGAGACCAGCCTTTCGACTTCTGTCCTGATATAGCGCTTCCCCAACACTGCCATAGCCTGTTTCCTGAAAACCAAAGTGCAAGCATACGCAGAGTTGAGCGTCGGAAAGGTATCCATTTCTAGGCTGTGATACGGAACATGTAATATACATGCTTAGATGGAACCACCATTGCCGTAGCGTCTCGTGTAATACCTAAGATCCTACAGCAACTGTAGCTCTTCTGGTGCTTGCTGAATATAGAAATACAGCTCTAGATATGAAGCACCTTGTTCAATGCCACTGCTTTGCAGCAACTATCGGATCTGGCTGGTCGACAATGGGGGTGGCACCCTTCATGAATTGCGCATGGTGGAATCCGCCTGGCGCGACACACAGAAGGTGTACTTGCTTGAACTTGACAAGGTTCATAACCGTTGGCGGCCTTCCCCAAAGAGGGATGCCCCTAATCAGTTTCCACTGTGCAGGGGAAGTGAAAAGCTGAGAGTTGACAAGGGATTAGGGAGACTTTTCAAAACCCCTTTCGTATGTTTTTTCGGTATTGGACAAAATATTTGGGTATATATGACACGCTAAGAAATACGAATATTTAAATATTTGGGTCAACGTCCCCCCTGCAACAAAAGTATAACCGACAAGAACAGATGGCAATCAGCGGATCTTGAAATACGAATTTAAGGGTTTATTCCGAGCGGCACACCTGTTCCTTTTGCGACAAACAAGGCCACACACGCAAATACGTGGGAGGATCGGTGGAACTGGGTAAGAAGTTCAAGCAACGCTGCAGAGGGAACCAATTCATCTATCAGAGACATGTGCTAGTCTTAGCGCACTGCGTAGAAAACTGGTGGGGACAATGTTATGATATGCAAAGCTGCCTATCTACATAGTCTATCTTGTGCGCTTATCGAAGGACGAATGTATGGTTAGGTGCTACGTTGATTTTGTATCGGGTTTCTTCGAAGTAAGTGTTTATTCATTTGCAAAATCCCTGCCAGTGGAAGTCGCTGGTGCCACGCAGAAGACTAAGTGGAGTTGTTTCCAGTTTGCATGGGACTACACAAGAAAGTCCGTAGCTTCTACGAATCATTTTAGGAAGGTGTCACTTGGGATATGACGACATCTATAGGTAGGTCTCGAACAAACCCCAATGTACCGGGTGACATACGCCAACTCACTGGCGGAGAAAGGATAAGAGGTGGCCTTACAAAGCCAATGACGAATAACTTTGCTGCTTGCTCACCTGCGCACGTCGGAGAGACAACGAATTCACCATCAGAATCAACGCGTCTGCTCAACCGCTATTATCACAGTGTCTTCCTTGAAGTCCCCGTGCCTTTTGCACACATTCCCACGCCGCTGCAAGATAGAATTAAGCGTCTGCCGGCATATGGAGCTGGACCAGGTACACAGGAACACACAACTACCTGCCGGGACGGTGATACGGGGGCCAGCAATGCTGTGTTATAGTACAAAGGCATTCCATTTACAAGAACTAACTTTAAAGAAGTTCCTGGGCAGAATGTCACTTGATTCCGTTACAGCCGATATCTTCGTTTCACTATACTAGCGCTGTTGTTTTTGTATTGATAGTTGCTTTTCTGGGCTGGCAGCGGTGGGCTTCAGTGAATCGGTTACTCCATTATGGGGCGTCCGCCTCACGAGTATGTTGTGAGCCATGAACGCTTGACATATACGCGGGGTATGTGAGGTGTATGCCTGGAGCGGGGAGCGATTTGCGTGAAGAACCACAATTTCCAGAAGACGTTTTCACAAAACGCCAAATATTCACGGTCCGTGACCTTTCCCACATCCTGCTGCGCTACGTTGAGCTCGGTGAGAGGGTTGTTGCTTGTTACAATAGTACGCAATTACAGAATCATGGGAACTGCGTGGCACGCTGCGCGTACACTGCTTAAGCATCAGCGGCATCGGGGTGTGTTTCACAAGTAAAAGCCCAAGGTAACGATGTTGCAGAATTGCTTTAACTACTCTGAGAAGGTATTTGCTTCTGTAGGAAGGGGGCCTCTCCATTGCAACCACTGTCACTGGTGTGCCCCGTAAAGTCCCATAACTACTTACTTAGGGTCCCGAGGGTAATTTACTGTACTACGCAACACTCAACTGGAAGCCAAACACTGTAGCTGCATGACAAACGGTGCACTAAACACGCCATCCTGATGGTTGGGGCGGTGACCAGTATCAAGCTAGTACCAAGTGACAGTTACCACGCCCAATTAGCATCTATTGAGGCTGCAGAGCTATCACCGTAACGAATCTCAAAATCCTGGCTAATTCATTGTCCGCGAAGACAGCACGTTTGTCGTATCTCCCTCCCCAACGCGGCCTGCCTTGATGTTCTCTAAATGCAGAGACAAACAACTAAATCCTAATCCTTAATACCTACACTAAAATGAAACTGGTCTTCTGACGCTCACCTAGATCTCCAGCTCTTCTAATCCAGAGATCACCTTATGGAGGGATGAAAACCTATACCCTTTCAACGACTGACTAGAACAGCGCATTCGGTCTGACGAGGCGCAAACAAAAGCCTAACCTTCCGGGCAAGCGTCCACCATCTGCCCATATCACCGCTACAGCGTGTCCGCACGTCTTCGCACTATTTTGAAGAGTAATCCCCACCCTACTCTATTTCTAATGGCTTCAAAGAGGAAACACTGGAGCAGTTTCCCGTTCCCACTGCGCGCGCTGCTTACAAGCAGACACGACCACCTGGAGAAAAGAGAGACACCCGTGTCTGGTTAGGCATGTAAACGTATCATACAATTTATAGAATACGCATGCACCTGTGTGTACATGCATGGAAGCACTTACGTGTATACACTGCTATTCACACAGAAGAATACAGTTAAGATTGTGCACGCATATGCACATCAATGCATACTGTATGCACTCGAATGCCTACACTGTTGGTCCTTGTTTGCCTAACGCGTTTGCAGAGATGTGCGGCGAATACCAACAGCAAACACAGGTATAGCACAAGCAGACGCCAACGCGGAGAGAAGAAACAAACACTTCGTAGAGAAACAGAAAGGGAGACGATCAGATGGCACAGCCGTTTCTATGTCACTGCTGCTTCCACTGCACTTCCCATGGCCTGGCTGGAGCAGCACCACGAGGGGTACAAACAAAACAGCGAAAAATTTCTGAGAGAAAACACACAACAGCTTCCAGCATCCACAGCAGCTCCCTCTTATAGCAACGAGAGCGATGCACCAACTCGTATGGAGCAAACCACAGAAACATCCTATCATACGCATGTATAGTATCTGTGTATGCATCCCCACGTGTGCGCAGGTATGGACACTGAAGGCGCACGGCTATAGTGTTGTCAACGTTAGGCATTACTACGTACTCTCGATGCATTCATGCGTATACACAAGTGCACCTGTACAAGTGCGAAAATTCAACGTTGATTTATGGACGCGTACAGATATATAGAAAAGCCCGCCCGGATATAGACAGAATACGTTACACATTTGTTTCCGTCTAGCTGTAAATACCCGTCTTGCTGATATCTGTTTTCCTCCTGCTCCTCCACATTAGCCCCTCTGTATACTAGTATATATGCATGCATCCACACATTTTTCATAAATATATATGTGTATATGCATATATACACATGTAATGCATCATGTATGTAAATACTATCAGGCAGACAAGAAAAGAAGGTGCACAAGCTTCCATCCATGAGTAGACAGACTGTAGTACACCCGATGATGTAGACGTAACCGTTCCTAAATATTCACTCTTGCATAGAGGAGCGTATACACACTGAACGCCATGCAAAGCACACCCATGGAGAGGGGATAAGCAAGAAATACATCCCTGACAGGCAGCGAGCACGTTTCTCCCTGCTCTGTCTTTGCGCCTGCTGCTGGTACGTTGTTGCATATGCCCAAGTGCTGTACATAACTTTGAAACAATCACGATTGCTGCCGCTGCTCCTGCAGCAGCAGCGTTGGTTTGGGATTGGTTCCCGGTGTGTCTATTACTGTGCTTATGCGTAATACACAGATTCAGTGACCAGGCGGAAAGACGATATATCCCGCAACCATCTTCGTCTCTTCTGTGCTGAAGTTCGCGCTTGCTATATGTTTCGTCGAGGCAACTCCACAACGATTAGTGCTGCTGCCGCCGATGCCGTAATCGCTGCTAGTAATGCCGGCGGTGCTCAAAATGCTGCTGTCCTGCTGCTGCTGCTGTACAGCTTTTCTACTCCCTCATATTTTGCCGGCAGTTTAGACAGTTTTGACTGGGTCGGGGCGGCTACCCTGAATAATACAAGACACGCGCAATCGCACCATAGTGGCAAACGCGGCATGTGGCACGAAACACCAGCAGCGCCAGCGGCCAGGGAGGTGGGACAACAAGTAGCGCCCTATAGAGCGCTCCAACATCCGCATATGTAATAATGCGAAGCAGTAGGCGCATCAGTAGTAATGCAAAGCAGCGGCGGCGGCAGCAGCATTACCAGCAGTTGTGCGAACTGACTAATTTTGTTTTTCTGTAATGTCTGTAGAGAGGCTTGGGAATGAGCTCGTCAAGAATGAGATTAAGGAAGCCACAGCCAATAGCAAACAGATACAACCACCACGGCAAAGGCGAAGCGCTGAAGACAGAACTGATCCCCGGAATGATTGTCAACAAAGAGGTCAGGGAAGCCGAAATCGCGCAGGCTAAATGCATCCAGGGATTTCGGTTGAACACCGTGAAGAACCACTCCCACGTACGGACCTGCATGCATACGCAAAACACTGCTGAGAGCTGAGCACACTTAACATACCGAGTGCAAAAGCTCAAATCAAAAGCACCTTTAGAATACTCGTACTGGCAAAATGACGAAGCAGATACTGGAATATACACGAGCATACGCTCAAGCGGAAAAACACGCAGCCGGCGAGATGCTGCGAAAAAGGTGGAAGAGGCAGAAAAATCACGGAAGGATGCCAAAGTCACTTCAGATAAACATCTGGGAAGCAATAAGGGGAGGAAAAAACGAGGTGTGGCACATTTCAAATGTCTAGAGCACACTTTTACTATAGTGAAAAGCCGAAAGCACAGAGGCAACAAGGGAGCCGCCACGCAGACCAGACAGACAGCCGATCACAAAACAAAATGGAGGAGGCGAACAGGAGGAGCAGCAAGAGGACCAGCCCAAACAGCCCAACAAAAAACGGTGAACATAGCATGCGCATGGGAATGTTGTGTGTAGGTGCAAATGCAACTCACAGAATACGCTCTCAGCATTTCACACCAAACAGCGGAGATGAATGAACACGTCCTTGCCATCTTCGCTCCTCTCGAGGAAACATCGAAATACTTATTGGGCATGAGTCCTAATGGAGCGATGTTATCCCCTCCTTCCCAAAGACCCCTGTCTGCTGGCCTGCACCAGCCCAACTCATCCCTAAGCAACGGATCAGGGCAACCCTTCGCCATGTCCTCCGCAACAGACGGCAGCAGGGAGGACGATGATGCAGACAAGTCATAATGCTTCCCACGGGCTGCTCCCAATACCTGCACAATGCCGCCCTCTGCATATATGCACATCGGCACAGCATGCCTCGGAAGAACTACCTTTGCATTGATGTACAAGGCTGTTACTTGTGTGTTCCTGCCTCATTTTACTATATTGATTGAACCCTTCGTGTTTCTAATACTTGTGCACGCTGCATATTTAAACTACACACAGGGATGTGCATTCTCTCCGCAATCATTAACGAGTGCGTTCACTCCGGGATGCTTCTGCTGGGCGTGTCACACTTCCGCAGCATGCACACAATACAAATCCTGGAAATATTCACGTAAGAGTCGTGCGAGCTACCTCCGTGTATCAGGCGATACAAGGACAAAATTAATGAGTACGAGAAGAGTCAACAGCGACGGCGAACGTATAACAAAGGAAGAATCAAGAAGAGGGGTATTGGTTTACCAGAGGGGCTGAAATAGTCAATATTTGTAACCCAGCCGGTGTAATCAGCAGACACTCGATATTCGTTTGAGTAGCAAAAATAACGCAAAGTGCTCTCGTGCTGCGTCGAACAAGAAAAAAAGCAGATGGACCCAAGAAGAACTGCTGTGAACGGAAGGAGGACAGAAACGAGCACAAAACAAAAAGCGAAATTCACAGTCAAATAACAAAGACGAAGAGGACCAAATAAAGACGGACAACACAGAATGAAACGAAGACCCAAGCATATGGAAAAGGACCCTGCTCAAGGAGCAAGACGCCGCACTGGCAAACACGGAAGAGAGCCGTCCGGACGATGAAAAAGCCGCCGATGCCTCAGACTGCCGGGAATGCATGCACATTTCGCGGCAGGCGAACACGAAGACCAGTGAAGAGAGGGGCATACAGCGAAAGGGCCAGCGCCGAAGACGACAAAGATGAGTTTACACATGGACAGGAAAGGAATACCAAAACAGGAACCACTACGTGCTCACTCCAACGCTGTCAACAACAGTGACAGTGTTGCATTTGTTTGTCAAGTCTTTGAGAAGAATGCTGCCGGTGCAGAGATAAAGCCCCATCGCCAACGACAACAAAACGCATGCAGCCTCAAACAAAGTGTGCGGCAAGTTTCCGAATAACCACCAGTCCCGTGTCATAATCGGCTGCTTGCGGTTGCGGGGGGGCACCTGAATGCAATACAACACAACACGCACCCAGAACAGTATCTCTAGACGCAACTGGCAAATGCATACTGCTAGACCTGAAACCGGCAGGATACAAGTGATACACAAAGACGCCTGCACATAGTCGCGTCAAGATGGAAGACGCTGGCAACAAGTTCCTCTGTGCATGCTTAAGGGTGCAGGCGTACGCTCATATTATCGTCATCAGGAGGCTCCTTGGCCAAAGCCACTGCAGGGCACCCGTCGCTCATCAAGTTCAGAAACAGCACCTGCCGAAAAAAAAGAACAAACATGGTAGGTTAAAACCAAGCCAAGGGGGTTTAGGGCTAAACAGAAAGAAACACACTAGGATAGATATGACAAAAAAACTCAGGAAAATACAACGCCAAGAGGAAGCGAAGGGGAAGTGCGCCTGAATAAGGATGGAGACAATCAGCGACGTTCTAGGGAGGGGATACAGAAGGGGGGCACAGCGGAGACAAAGGCAACAGCAAACAATGAAGGCACGACATCAATGAGGAAGGGGAAAGAAGGCAGCGGGGCAAGAAAAGGCATAACACGTACGGCAGGGCCGAACGAACGAAACAGAAGACAGAGAGGTGTCAACCGCACGCGAGACACGGGCACACAACCACAGAGGGAAACAAGACTAAGCAGAAAGGAATATGAAAAGAAAGGCAGGGATTGAGCCAAAAGTGAAAGAGATAGGGGCAGCCAAAGAGAGTCCACCTGCAGAGCCTCAAGGGGCAAGGGCATGGAGGCGGCGATGGCGATGGTTAGATAGATGATCTCGCCAATGTTTGTACCCAGCAAAAAACAGACAAACTTTTGAATGTTCCCATAAATCTTCCTCCCCTCTTCTACAGCTGCGAGGAAGTAAACAAAGGTAGGTCGAAAGCAGGAAAAACTTGGCCAGACGAGTCAATGCATAAGCTACAGAAACAGAAACAGCCGAAGCACTGCCAGCAATAGTGGCCGCCTTCACAAAAGTATACCGCAGCCAAGGCAAATTCTGTCGCTTCCAAAACAGTACCCGACCAGCCCATGCAGCAGCAGCCATACAAAAATAGCAGGTAGGACAGACAATAATGGCATTTGCAATACACCGCTGGAGAACGCGGTACCTGCGACGATAGTACAGAAGTTGTCGTCCAAGAGGATCATTTCGGCTGCTCCCTTCGCAACATCTGTGCCTGAGACGCCCATTGCCACTCCAATGTCTGCTGCTTTGAGCGCCGGAGCGTCGTTTACCCCGTCGCCTGTCATCGCGACAGTGTGGCCCAGACGTTGGAGGCAGGAGACCAGCCAAAACTTATCCTCTGGTTGGGCGCGGGCGAACACGCGAATTCTGTACACGGAAACAAAAGCCGAGACGCCAACCAGTCACTGGGGAGACGAACAGAATAACAAAATAATACACAGTAACGTAGATGAACACTCAAGCAATACAACTGAGAGCAACGAGGCCCATAATATGGATTAATAATAAGGCAGTCACTACGTTTGGGGACGCTCATGCACACACACGTGAAACCAGTTGAAGGGGCGTAATCCATGAGGACAGGCACAGCAAGGCTGCCAATCTCACTCTCACGTGAGGTAAATACTAGTAATGGCATCACCTTTTCCACTGCTAGCAGCACTTTCACCTCGTTTTCCGCTTCCTGCTGCAGCTACAATAGTGCAGTTCACTGGTCTACCTAGCAACCAGTTGCACCCATTCCACGTCGAAGAGGACACAGACAAGAATGTATATTCCTGCTTCTTCTACTGCATTTATCAACAGTATGAAATAGCGTACCATTCACCGCATACAAGAACAAATGGAGCAGTTGTGGCTTACCCATCAACAAGATCATCAATTTCCTCGTTGGGTTTGTACGGCAAGGACGGGTCATCGTCTTGATGAAGAACAGCACAGGTGACCGACCGTTTGCTAACATCTTCATCCTCCGTCAGAATGCCGATGTCTTTGGCGATCGCGCAGGCTGTTGTCAGCTGGTCGCCTGTAATCATGGCTACGCGAACGCCGGCTCCATGGCACTCTCTCACAGCTTCGCGTACGCCCGCACGCGGTGGGTCCAAGGAGCCCACCAACCCCAATATGGACAAAGACTGCGGTAACAGAAGGAAGCGACGGGAAGAAAAAAGCACAAAAATAGGGTGCGGCATTCACCAGCAAACAGTCCATGCATCGGTACAAGAACAGAAAAGGAGAAGCACCAAAAGAGGGGATGCAGGCAGAAGCGGGAGACAGCCTGCTGCTACATAGAAAAGGCACCCAAGGAAAGGGAATACATAGGGGCAAAATAGGCATGCATAGAAAATGGGCAAACAATGCGAAAGACGGGGATAAAGAAAACACACGCCGCCCCACTCTGGTGCATCGTTGTACACACACAAACGCCAAGGAGCACAAATGGGCCAAAGCAAACAGGTAACATGCCGAAGATAAGTACACTTCAAAAGAAGCAGAGAGGCGCATCGGAGGCAACGATCTGAAAATGGCTTAGGATTGCGGCTGCGCCATACGTGCGGCGGTTCCTCCAAAATTGTGTGCAGCCTCTCGTCGGCGCCGGCACAGCCCTTTAGCTCTTCAACGTCGTCATCTGTCAGGGGTTTAATCGCCACCGCGAGCACACGGAGGGCAGCTGACGACAATTTATCATTTGCTGCTTTTATTTCAGCCTTTTCTTCTTCCGTCAGCGGGGACCGCCATGACACACGCGAAACGCCATCGTTCTCAGACAGACAAAAACCCAAGTGCGCGGACATCTAACCAAAACACACACACGCAGGCGAACAGACAGAATGACCAATTCCATAGGCACCGCACCTTGCATAACAGCCAATGGCAAATGACCAATCAGCAATGAACAATTAGCAACAACCATGTGTGCATACACCACAGGCCGCCACGTGACAAGGCGCCGCTGTCTGTACAATTCCCTCAACCCTAAACTCACTATTTCTTAGCCTTACGTACCCTATCTGGTGCACCCTTGACAATAGCAACGTGTGTGAAAACTTTGCTGTCGTCTGCTAGGAGAATATCTGCGAACTGGTTAGAGGTTTGCAGCTTATGGACGGACACAGCCATTTTCCTGCCAGAGTTGAAGGGAACCTCCAAAGACGACTCCCGCGGGAAAAGGGAACGCGTTGCCGCTGTAAGACCCGCCTTTGCTGCTGCTACCACCAGAGCACCTAAAAGCAAACAGAAAAGGGGAAACCAGACAGAGAGACCAACAACCAGAAACGCAATCACAGGAGTGCCAGGCATCGGGTAGGGCGGCCGACGCACTTAGAAAATAAGTAAAGGGGTACTCATTTGCACTACCAGACAGCAGGAAATACAAAGAACTCCTAGACAGACGCAGGAGAAGTGAAATACAAAGAAGAAGCGGCAGACAGAGCCATGAAGAAACAAGGCACGAAAAAGACAGGGGCATCATCATTGAGTGGTAGCATATTCAAGCGCGAAAGAGCTTGGAATGCCTAAAATCACAATACAGGGTAACAGACAAAAAACGACAGAAACACAGGATACAACAGCTAAAGGCAAGGGCTACATGACTTGCCTTCACTCATATTGCCGATGGTTGTCCACCGTTTGGTTTTCGGGTCCTGCTCAAGCTTCGTCGAATGCGAGTTCAACAGCGCTGCAGCCAGAAACGCGCGCACGCGAACAGCTGCAGCAGAAGCACCGTCAGCAGGTGCTGAAGCAGGAGCAGCGGCAGAGGAGGACGAAGAGGAAGCTGCAGATGACGCTGCTGCCGCTGCTGCTGAGCCGCGTTGTGCCATTTCCGCGGAGCCATAGTCCGTGAGGATCTGGCCAAAGGACTCATAGGCGCCTTGCCCGTGCAAAGCGGCCAGTGTGTTCTGAAGAGACAGGGACAGAACGAGAGAGGTAGTATGCACTTCCTATTCAGAAGGGCACCAAATGAGCGGCGACAGCACTACAGGGGGAAAACGCAAGAGAGTAAATAATGCGATAACCACTCATTGGTGCTAGGCTGCGCGACAAGCAAGGCAAAATAAGAGGCAGGCATATAGAAATCAGGGGACAACTGAGGTAGATTACAATACGGTAAGAAGGGCAGGGTGCCAGATTGATCCAATGAAAAACCAAGAGCAAGGGGGAGAAGACTACGAAAGCCAGGGCGAGGGCGGCTGGTTAGGCACACTTTCTTCTGCTCCGTCAGAAGTTCTGCGTCGAAGAAACCTCCTCTAGGATCATAACCTTTGGTGGGGTAGACGGCGAAAGTTTTCGTAATGCTCATCTCCTGGTCCTTTATGCTGCCACCACGCGAAAAGGAAACAAGATGCGTCGCCGTCATCTTGCCCTCAGTCAGGGTCCCTGTAAGTAAAAAGAGAGGAACATGCAGACACAGGTAAAAATACAGCAGGCAAGCAAGAAATGCCACCGGCAATAACAGCGAGATAGGCAGACAGACAAGGGACAAAACTGAGACTAGGAAGAGTTCTGCTGCATCGGGACTAGATGGAAATAGCATGGCCGCACCTGTCTTATCGGAGCAAATTACAGAACAGCAACCCAACGTTTCCACAGCCGGCAACTTTCGTACATTCGCTCTCCGCTTTACCTGCACAGTTGGAGCAGTAGCGACAGCCACCGTAGCAATGACAGCGGCAGCAGCAGATACAACAGATGTGCAGCAGATGTGGCAGCAATAGGACCAGCGGCGGGAGCAATGCCAGCAACGTAAGCAGC
>CAJFCX010000268.1:0-25380 GCA_904066255.1 Eimeria sp. OTU-X
GATTAGCTGCAGTGCGCCGTGCATCAGGCGCATTGCAGCTAATCCATGTAAATGTGTACTATGCATCTCCACCTGGAGGCTCTACTAGGCGAAAACGCCTGCATACCATTTAGAATAAAATACAGCAGACAACGCATGCACGCCAAAAGTGATCGAGTAGCCACACAGCGTTCCTACGAATACGAGCACTCACCCGCCAGCATTAGGCCCAGTTGCTCCGTGAGCGTCAATACATCTCTGCAAGAGTACCGCGTCAAGAAAAGCCAGCACATCTGCGGCGGCCAACAGCAGATCAGAAGGCTCATCAGCCAGTCATTCTATGACGGAAAGCTACTAAATGAAAAATGTTGTTTGATAACACAGTTCCATGACACTTGCCGCACGCCAAGAAAAGCTCAAAATTTTGCTCTGTAATCTGTGAAAATTGCAACATACCTGAGCTACGTGCATGGCGTGGTAGAAGTTGTGGTAAGGGTTATCGGTGTGGTATGCATCGCGTATGAGAGCAAAAAATGCTTGTAGTGAAGCCTTTTCACTCTTCACCATCACGCCCAGCTCTTCTAAAGCCAGAAGGAAGAACAATTGTAGTTCGTCCGCCGTCCTCCGCCAAATGTCCAGGTCCAACCGTCTGTATGCTTCCAATGAGAGCTACACGGAAGAGAATAGCTCCACAGAAGGCAATAACTAAAGACAATGCAATTCTGAGAAGGTATAAGCCACGATGCAATGAAAAATCCCTAAAAAGACCAAGGACAGTATCTGCCCAACGGGCAAAACAAATCTACGCAGCAAGCATGAATCAATACGCCTCCAAGACTGAGGTGTCAACCTAGGGTGGGCAAATACCTGTTTGCGGATATCATCAAACGGCCTCGTGCACCTTTGGAGGGTCGCGGAAAAAACCAGAGATGGAAGGGAGGCTCTTCGCTTATGCCGAAATGCCAGAAATTCATCCGATGTGCTGTCCTCTACATGCTGCGGAGCAGACTTCAACTCCTCTCCTCCCGTGGAAGAGTGACGCAGACCAGAGTAAAGGACGAGCGGGGCGCTGCTGGAATGGACTAGGCGCACGCCCTGCTCTGCAAGGCAGCAATATCACTCACATCTCTACGTCAAAAACCTCAACCCAGCCCCCACCTCTTCGTATGCCCCACCTTCCGCAAACTACTTCAATTGAAGTATGCATGCTATAAAACCTGCATTAGGCGACTATTTCTGCACCACAATATGGTTCATGAAGTACCGGGGTACTTGTTAGAGAAGCGGTCTTCCGTTGCAACACCCTCAGCAGCTGCAGCCGAGGGGAGACTGGCGCACGAGCCTCGTCCCGCAAAGACAAGATTCTCGTCTCTACTTGAACTCCCCTCTCCACTGGGTGGGCTCGCCTTGCCGTGTGAAGCACGGGTGCTCGAATCATGCAGACGCGGCGGTGTACCCAAGGCCCTACCAGCTGAATGGCGTGCAGAAGTGGTGCGCAAACCCTGTGTCGCTCCAGCATCTGTCCAGGAGTATGAAATGGGTTTGGTCACCGCCACCGAAGCACAACGACGAAGGCTTAACAGCATCATGCGTTTGTCACGAAGGACAAAGTTCTGTAGGAACGAAGGCAAAACAACCCCAATAAACAGAACCCAAAACCTCAATGCGGTACCTCCAACACCCTTCAACCAACAAAAGAGCAATAGAAACGGGGACAGCAATTATCCCCTCACTACGATCAAACGCCCCATTTTGCAGTGAATATGTGAGGGTGCAATGAATATGAGCAGGGTGCACTGCGTGAAACACTTCCTACATTTCGAGAGCTTGCCAAGCTACGTACTACCAAAACGGCTGACAATTGAGACGAGGGCCCTGCAGCAGAAGCAGGGTACTCCAGTAGCACGGTCGATTGTCTACAGCTACGGCGCAACCAGTTTCAAGCGTCCGTATGAGCTACTGTCTCACTTCAATTTGCTCCATGACTGCGCAGAGAGGCCTTGTGTTCCGGTTTCCCTGTCGCTGCCCCCCCATGACGTAGGAGACCATTGTTTCCATGGGCTGAAGAAGACTCATGCCGGCCATGCAGACATTCGTTAACTGGCCGCCGAGCCAATGCTGCATCTCGCACTGGATCGCGCGCATTAAAGTTTCGTGAATCCTGCAGTTCAGGAAAAACGCCCCTCGTGTATTTGTGTTCACCCCTACTGGCTGGCCACTGGAATAGGCTATGTGCCGGCCTGTGTAGGGCTAGCACCCTGTCCGTAGGAGTGACAAACCCGTAGCTAGTGTAGAAGAATGCCCGTATCTAGGATATGACTAAAGTGGAACTATAATGATGATACGCAGCCTTTGCTTGCTACTTGCCCGATAAAGTGCCGAGAACAGTCAACATCAAGAGACAAAGGTGGCCTTGCGAGAAACTCCCCATATGACAGTTCGTTCACATTCCTTCTGGCGCAGTTCTCACAAGGAGCTGTCGCAGCGCTCCACGCATCTACTGCCAGAGCCAACGGCTCGAGGCGACGAACGTGACCCTCACAAGCACATTTTCTCCCTGCCTCTTCGGCTACTTCTTTCTTGCGCTCACATGTGCACTGCAGCCGGTTCAGCAGCACCACCACAGCTTTAACGTGACCTTGCGTATTTAGCAAGGGGACCAGCATGGCGTGCCTGCAAGCAACAACGTCGAGGGCACTCGTATCTTGAAGCAATCTAAATTTTGCGTAGTTCCAAGTGGCTTATTGGCGTCATTGAAGCGGGATGCACATGCCCTCAACTGGAGCCATTCATGCACGCCTTTCTAGAGGAAAGATGTGAATCTACCCAGGCATTTTAGAAAGATTGATGTGTGTTTGCCTGCACTATCAAACATACTTGCTTTCGAAGCGTGCACGAGAGTCGTACTCTGCATTGAATCCATCTGGGAGGAAGTTAAAAATAACTGTCCTGCCTCGCTGGCGAGCTGCCTCTCCCAAGAGCCGGTGGTCTCCGCATAGACTGAGGCCCGTTGCTCTGAAAAAGGGGTACGGGCCCGCATACATAAGAAACTCCGCGTTTATGCAAATCATTTGAAGAAACTGTAAATGAGCATGCGTGCCATGCAGCCCGTATTGCGGTCAACCTGGTGCACAGGTCCACCTGTTCAGCCATGTCGTGCTGTTAGCCGAGTGGTAGACCTCGTCGACTGCAGATGGATCGAGACTACAACAGGGACAGGGAACGCGATGGATGACACAGGGCACTGGTTCTCCTTCTCACCTCCTGTGGCCCCCAAGACAAATAAAGTTCCTGTTCTGAGTATCTGCAATGAAAAACGCTGCCGCCTCCGCTCCAACAGCGGCGTGGACTAGCGCCAGAAGGCGCTGCATCATCCTAATGGGTATGGATGTTTCCTGCAGAAACACCGCACTCAACGCCACTGACCAAGTGCAATCCGTGCAGTGCTCGATAGCAATTCGCAACATGGGACATGCGAATCAACCGATGTACACAAGTTTCAAAGATTGGCAATTTTGCATACAACCCAGGCCACCGGCCGTGAATATGCATGAAGCATTAACCCCGACCTACCGAAATGCACCTGGGTGCAACGCTGACCTGAAATACTGTACGATGAAGCTCCAGCTGGAGAACACGCTTAAACCTGTCTCTGCAGAGCCATTGTTGTTGGAGAAGAAGTGCCATAGGAGGGGCGCACACGTTAGCAATTGCCTCCAGCAAAGGTTGCGCATCAACCCTCTTGGCATTGAGACAAAAAACGACTCCTAAGGTCGCGTCCGACTGCAGAGAGTGCAACATGGACGCACGAACAGTCCTGTCATCGCGGGCATCATTATTCACGGATGGTCGCTCACAGGGAAAGTCAGCTGCGGTTGAACTCGAAGGCGTTACAAAAGGGCCCAGGTCTGGTTGAGCTATCAGCAGCGGCTGCAGAAAGCACAACGTCCACAATTCACGTTTCCCTACTATCACAGTTCCATTAAGTCTGTGTAAAAAGATCAACACTTGCTGATGAAGCCCTTCGAAAGAGTTATCTTCCAGACACAAAAGCGTAAATAAACAGGGTCACAAGCCCCGAACAACGACCCAAAGCGCAGCCCCTGTTCCAGGTATCCATAATGTGTACAGTCTCAGTGCCCAAGATTCTACGGGAGGATTGGATTGCCGAGTGCGTCTCCGCTGAAGCGCGTGAACCTCGACCACTTGATGCACTTTCCGGGCACCGGCCAGTCGTCCCCTCGTCCATCGCGGCAGTAGGAGGTTTCAGGGTCGCCGAAAACAACAGAGGAATGGAGTCATGCAAGCCATTTGATATTCGAGGAAGATAAGGCAGGCGCGCCCGTGGGACTAAACGGGGCAGCGGAGATGCTTTTGAAGCATCTCCCGCACTAACAACAGACTCAACAGAAGCTAGCCGAGTCCCAAGCAATGAGCCATCAGGCTGAGCAGTTGGATGCGGTACATTGGTAGGAACACCACTAGGATACGAAGGCAGTCTCTTCGTTCCAGGACCCACGTAGGATACGCGGGCTTCTGCCATGGCTGTGCATGCACTCCGTGCTCCTTCGCCTTCCATTCGGCAACCAATCAGGAAACCTTGATCCGCTGCACGGGGTAGTGAGTGTCTGCAGATCCAAAGCACTCAAATTCATGTTTTAAATTACCTTCCAGCTGATGCCAAAACACGATAAGTTACAGCCACTGCGGAAGCAAAGCTAGGAAAACTGTACAGGTGGCATCCGTAATCTAAGTGCTCGTCGGGGAATTGTCATAGGCCTCACCGGAGTCCGCCAGGCCGGCTCGTCTTAGACAATTCTTTCGCTGGCGCAGGTGACAGCCTCCCTGTTGTCGGCTCATAGCAATACGCCTGCAGAGAAGTTGTGCACGATCAGCATAATGAAGCTCCGTTTCAAGCCAACCGTACCACGCAGCGATCGAACCAGCACACAATCAATTCAGGAACCATGTGAACGTCCTCTAAGCCACACAGGACGGGGTAAAGAGCGTGGTACTAAAAGAAAATTGCAGTCTACTCACCTTTGAACCTCCTTTCAAATCGTTCACGAGATATCCCACTAAGCCATCAGACGTCAGCACAATCAGCTCTGACGGAGGAAGTGACGGTACCTCTGAGACAACCCCACTGGCTGGCTTCCCTATCGGAGAATCACGTGTACTGCTTTCTCCTTCGGGCTGATGACCCAATCTCACGTCTAAAGGGACAGCTGTATTCTCCCCTGAATTAGACTTCTGGAAAGATTTGCTGCACCAAAAGTTCTGCGATAGCGTTCCTGAAGCAATTTCACCCTCAGCTTGGGGTTGCGCAGGGAGGGGCGAACACGAGTTACTGGCTCTGGCGTCCTCAGCAAACAAAGCAGAGAGAAAGGCCACAGATTCTGGGCTCATATTTTTCAGAGAGAGCTCTCCACAGGGTGGGCATTCACTGCACGGGCAAATCTTTGCTGCGCAGCACCACCAGAAATCACAGAGAGGATGCGAGGGTCTGTGAGCATTCTTGTCCACACAAAAATCAGTACACATCGTCGTTCCTCTAAGAATAATGTCGCAACGTTCCTGAAACCGATGCACACTCTCGAATCGTGCTGCGTGTTCGGGTGGGGTTCTCACGTCAAGTGAAAAACGACAATACACACTGCTGCCATGCATCGCATATGCAACTGCCTACCATACATTAGATGCAACAAGGGGGCAAACGCACGCTTACTAGCCTCTACTGTGAACGTACTTAACCCTAAAACCCCTTTTGGGTTAATAGGCATCATCGTTGTATTTTCCTCCACCGCGCTGCTTGTCTGGGAGGGAGCATCTACGCATTCACCTTGATTATCGTCTCCCTGGCCGGTATGGCAAGCATGCTGTTGACCAGACACGGCGGGGCGAGCCGCGTACGCCCCTAAGAGCTGTTCAGTCTCTACGTCTCTCACGAAGCAAAAGGCCATTGACCCATCTACGGCGGTGCAAAGATTTGCTGCCAGTGCTGATGCAAAAGCCGTCACACTGCTCATGTGGACTGGGCAAGCTGCGCACACACAACCGCAAGGCTCATGACTCTAGTGAAGCACTACTCACCATGAATAAAGCTTTTACCTGTATCAAACCCTGCGCAAAAGTGCCACAAGGCAAGTTACGACGTGCCTTCGATCCGTGAGCGGATCTCGCTAGCCTCATTCCACAGTGACTCCGCGTGCTGGGCATCGCGGAATTCACACGCGGACTCTCCCAGTTCTCCTGGCCTATCCTCTTCCACCTGCATCTTCGGCCAGTGTGCTCTCCCTTGTCCTTCTGTATACTCCTCCTCCGTGTGACACGCCGACATACAAGCACTTCTTTCTGCAAGCCAATTTCGGCACAGAACAAAGCCAGCATCAGCGACTCAGCCTCTTCAGCAGTCCCTACAACTACAAATGCAACGCGATCGAAGCAGACAAACTTGGGTTGATGTGTGCTACGAAGCACAACTGTTCCTCTCTGTTTGTTGGGGCTTCTAGCAACTAGTACTTTAGGATAGGAATGCAGCCACCAGGAGTTATCTTGCTCCGGTTCCACCACTGTTTGTTCGTCTATGCCTCTACGACTGACCTGGGTCCCACAAGACAAGATGCAAAATGTAAGGGATTGTGGCGGTGGGGAGCCCCCTACGGTGGTCTCGCCGCTAACCAACGCCACCAACGGCTGAGACGTGCCCCCCTTAAGGAATCGATGGGAGCCTGTCTGGAGGCAGACAGCCTCTGATTAAGCCCCTTCACCAGTCAGAGGGTGATAGGCTTCCAACTTCTGTCGTGGTCCGATGGTCTACAGTGGCAAGTAGTGCCCCTGAGGTGGATCGAGGACGCGATACAATTCGATCGAAAACGTGAGATTGTTGGGTGTCTGTCTGCTACGAATGGTTCTATTGAAGAAGGGACAGAGAAAAGAGCAAGCCGCCCGCATGTTAATGCTTAGCGACGGTCAACAGTCTCAACAAGAAGGGCTCGACCACCGAGACAGAACCAGACGCTTAGGCCCTTGAAGCCCAGCTTCCAGTACGCTAGACGTCTCTACCCACAACAACGTTAGCTGACAAGCATATCCAAAGTAGAAATGTGATGAGAAGGCTCAGAAAACACATTCATGAACTCCGCAGATCTGGGTCTAGCTACCGGGGCCCCGGCAGCTGCTTCTGTGGAAAGGAGCTCGTATTAGTTGAATATTGCTGGCTTTAGGGTTTCTTCTTGTTTCACCTTTTTGCTTTAAAGAAGAAACTCACTCAACTACACACTGAAGACCCTCCCATAATCTCTGGGATCTATCGTACAACCTCTTGTGACCTGCGCCAAGGAGCGCAGGACGGCGTAACAGTTTTTGCACGTCGCCTCGCGATGATGCACTGTACAGTATAATTTGCTATATTTTCATGTCTAGGACATGACAAGTGCGTCGGGTCCCAAGCATCTCCCCTGTTCCCCCACAGTCTGCGCCGTCTCTGTTCACGATCTCCATCCCTCCGTCATGCCCTTCCGCGATTTTTAGCTATAAGACTATAGGCTGTAGCCTCTCCTTTTGTTATTATTGTAACTGCCTGTACGATAATGTACGGGGGAGCTGCTGAGGGCGGTGTGTAGGCTGATATTGGTCCTGGGCGTTGCCCTGGCGAGGTCCAATCTGCAGTCCCGTCCATATCCCGAGTCCCATGCGGCCGACTCGCAGTCATTCGTCCAGAATTCCGGCGTATAATGAGGCCCATCATGCTCTCTTTCGGGGCCGTTGGCACTGGAGGGATGCCTGTCGGCCTTTTCTCGCATCCGGCACTCAAGACCCCTGAGTTGGTCACCATATGCGGCACACTGCCGAGGCCGTGTTGGACCCCTCTTAATCATCGTTTCTTCACTTTAGGAAGGGGCACTTCTCAACAGTGGCCCCGGCGTCTTACCCTGCAGGGCGTTGGCCTGTGCTGGTGTACAGGTGCAGGGAGCAGCTCATGTGAAACTGCATATGGAACGGCGACACTGCCAGTGAGGAAACTACACAATTCTCTTGATATGGGAAAATCCTGCTCGCGCTTCCTGTCTACTACCACCAAAACCTCATTTCGGATATGGCTGGCAAGACTTCCGGAAAGACCTGCACTGTGGCGCAGTTTGTTGGGCTGGGGAGACTGGGCAGCAGGACAATTGCTTGAGGTGCTGATTCCCAGCCAGCCAGGGGCAGTTAGCTCTTGGGCAGTTGGGGGCTTGGATGTGCTGGCTGTTTCAGACGGTAGACTGTTTGGGGCGCCCTTAAGCGTTCCTCGCACTGAGAGGAATGCTTCTCCCTGCCCAGCTTTATCTGAGATTAAGCCGGCACCGGTGGAAGCCTCGAGTGTATCAGTAAGTGACTTTATTCGGCATTGCAGGCGAAGTGAGGACCTCGAAATCCCTCTGGCGTTGGCTGCACGTCCTGCCACGAAGGCAGAGACGGACACGCATCCTAGATTCGTCAAGGTGGCTGCGGGAAAACAGCACTTTGCTGCGTTGACTTCGCATGGCATTTTGTACACATGGGGAAACGGGGGCTCCTGGGGAGCTGGTAGCCCGTTGGGGCACGGAGACAGAAACAGTCGATGCCGGCCAACTCCTGTAGACCAGGTGAGTTACTTTCACATGATTTTACTTGCGCCTTACTTTTCGCTACATATCTTAAGGTAGAACTCAATCTGAGGAACCGGAGGCGCTGCAGTAGCAGATCCTATTTCCTTCTGTCTCTTCTCTCACTCAGTTCATAAAAGCCGGAGAGTTCGTCGTGGACGTGGCGTGCGGGACTGCCAGCACTTGCGTAGTTACAAGTAGGTGTTGCCTCATTTTGCCTGGGGGGATCTTGGAATTCCGGTTTATTTGCCTACGTCAAGTTTCCTACTCATTCTAGGTGATCTCCTAAGCAGGTCTTTGGAGCCCTAGCTTTCTTATGTTATCAAATAGTAGCTAACAGTCTATTTCTAATGTATTTCCTTGTAAGTTGCCTCCATCGGTTGGGTTGCTTAGGCTCCGGAAGAGTTTTTAGCTCCGGCGCTGCAGACTTTGGGGTTAATGGCTCGGGGATGCTTGTAAGTAGCAAAGTATTCAAGGAACTGGAGTTTTTCCAAGGCATACTTTCCCCGGGTCTTCTTGAGGCAAAACGCCGGGTTGTGGAGAAGCATTTGCAGCACCTTGAAAAGCTTAGGAAGAGCATTGAAGAGAAGGGGACTATGAAGTATCACACGCCTGCGAGACCTTTCGAAACCCATCAGGACACCCCAGAGGAAATGCACTGCAAAAGTGCTACAGCGGGCTTCCCCTGCTTGTCCGTGAGAGGTGGCGTGAGGTTCCCCAAGGTTGTATGTGGGACTTACCACTGCGGCTTGTTAACGCCTGATGGCGCTCTCTGGCTGTGGGGACGAAACGACTGCCTTCAATTGGGCAGGGAGAAGTCGGTATGTCACTACATGCGATTTCCGCTGGTCATGGTAATAGACGTGCAGCGATATCTAGCTACTCCGTCGCTGAATGCTGTTTGCTACTTGAACTTTGACCCATTTAACGCTTTAGAATGTGTACCACTTGCACCTTGCCGCCCTCACTTCGTAGTTGGTGTTTGCATGTGTTGCAGGTGATGGCTTCAGGTGGGGAGTCAAACTATCCGCTTTTGGTGGAGTTTTTCTCACGGTCAGACTTGCCACTGGAGAGTTGCGCTTTAGGCCCATCCCAATCGCTCGCTCTATCCAGTAGGTCCTCCTACAGCCACTGCTCAATGGCGAGTCCTTCCAGAAGTACAAATTGCGGTAGTTGAAGTGGGTCATTCGGCGTGGTCTAGTGAAACAGTTTATAACAGTTGGTGCGGTTTACCATGCATGATTGTAGGAAATGGAGCAGTGTTTGAATGGGGAGGACTGAATGCGGAGCCGCCGCACGCAGTTGACATGCACTGGCGATACCCAGGGGTACGCTGAATGCGCACTGGATTGCGCAAGGAGCGTACCTACATAACCATAGTTGTGTACAAGCTGATTGAGCACAGCCACCTGCTAGAGAGATAAAGTCTGCAGCCGGGTTTTGGCCCTCGCTGATAGCTTGATTCAGGCCAAGTGGGTGTCATCATGCGCCTCGTGCATTCTCCTACGCCAGGTGACTTGAGGTGTTTCCTCTGCAGAGCATTTTTAAGAGCCCTGTATGGAAAGTGGCTGCTGGTGGCTTTTCGAGCTCAACTGCTTTTTCGGCTGTCCTCACAGGTGAGGTTAGGGAGAAGGCCTTTGTGATTAAGCTAGGAATATTGTCAGAAGAATTTGGGCATAGTGCCAGAATGGATGACGGCCATCAAGTGCCAGGTATTTCACAGTGTTACGGAGAATATGCGTGGATTTGCCTGTGCTGGCAGAAGAGGGGGAAGCTTTTTTGTGGGGACCAGGGGCTTTAAAAATGCCGCTAGGTCTCAAGGCTACAGAAGTCCGAACACCTGAGCTACTATGCCTGCCGGTGCACACTGAGGAGCCACGGGGCCAACAGGACAGCAGTAAGTGGCGAGTAGTGGACATTGTTGCCGGGCAGCAAGGCTGCCTATTGGTCACTACAGACTCCCCATAACCGTCGCTCTGCCATATTAATTAAGACACCTAGAAACCCTGCAGCATTCTTGTACACGCTTATAACCAGTGCCCATTGTTTTACCGCTAAATCATTGGAGCTAACTTTTAACTGTGGAAAGACCACTGAAACCTTGTCGCAAGGGCAGCCACATTGAATAATGGGGAGTATCTTTCTTCCCCACCAGCTTTGAACCGTAGCCAAGATAGAGAATACGCACCAAAAACGTGGAGCGGAACGCCAATCTGATCATGCAGCAACCAGATAATTCAAGGCCACTCTACCAATTCTGGGAGAAACGCATTCAACTATATTGCTGGCCTGTGGAAGTGTTAAATATCCTTCAATTCGTAGACGGTTATCGAGCTGAACCGCCGTGGAGAGAAGCAGGAGGGGACCGACAAATGCTAGGATGGACTAGATCTAGCGAGAGCTTAGAACTTCAGCATACGCTATGCGTATCTAGAGATGCACGCAAAGGGTATCTTCTGCGTGTACAGTTGCCTGGTCCTTGCTGCCACCATGCCACCAGTACCCAGTTCGTTGGAGAGGAGCTCGGCTAAACTCTCGGGGGACAGTGGTTTCGGGCCCGGTCGATGGGACGTTATTTACCCTGAAGGAAGACTCATTTGGGGAGCATTTAGAGCTTCGCAGTAATATACGTAACCATTCTTTGCCTACTCCCCTGGTGGCAGCAGCAGAAGCTGCAGGAGATGATAGGGGGGTATGAGCAGCACGAGCATATGGCAGACATCGTTTGCTTTGAGAGCCCTTAGGTGATTTTACTCGTATTTAGCGACTTGAGAGAGACTTAATTCGCTAATAAGGCTTCAGGAGACGCCATTGGGTACATCTCTCCACAGCAGCACACCTTTACCTTCATCCACACCTTCATGCCACTGGTGAGAACGGCCTAGAGTCCCTGGGCTCGATACAGCAGTTGTAAAAAATGACTAAATAGCAGCTATAGCTTAGCTGCTCCACAGTTCTATGGCGTTATAGCTAGTCGCCTCTCAGAAATTAGAAGTTACTCGGCACCACCACTCCCAACCCAAATTGTAGTCTGAGTTGGAGTATTTTCGGTTTCCCACTGCAGTAACTAGTAGTCCATAGAAAGTTTTAACTACCGTGTGGTTATTTATCAACTCCCTGCTCAGGATAAACGATCAAAGCTGACATATATACAGTCTTCTGTTTATTAGTGGAGCGGGTCACCGGCGGCATGACAAGTGAAGGAGTGTTCATTAGGTCACTTGCGGGAGTTGCCACTGGAGAATATTCTCTTATCTCTCGCTTCCATCCTTATATTCATATAATTTTACGGATATTTAGGGAAGGATTTGTGGTACCTTGTAGCCCCGGGGATGGATGCTTTCACGACTATAGACGCCGACGGTCTGCAGAAAACGCAGGCCCAATCTAAAGGAATACGTTTTGCGGCATCTGATATTGGGCGGCTAGTTGAATTTCTGGCTGCCCGAATTTTGGAGGTACACTGGAGCTATTGCCCTTTCTCCTCAGGGACTGCACGGACGAGCGATTCCTCAGTCCGTCAACAGCTCCTAGAACCAAGGAGCAAGGTCACAGAAGAGTTTAAGCAGGCTCAACGCCCTTGGAGAATTCTAGTGGGCATTGGAGGTATTCCAGGAAGTGGAAAGTCTACTGTGGCAACCAGACTTCAAGCTGCGCTGAATGCAGTGTCACTTGATCAATTTTGCCCGTGCCTATTGCCGGTCCAAGTAGAGGAAAACCTACAGACAAACCTTATGGAATTCAATCAGCCAAATGTGGCAGGACCTCCCATACCCGTGGCTTTTGTTGGGATGGATGGCTTTCATCTTACACGTGCAGAACTGGACAAGTACGTACACGCCACACTATTCGCATGCTGCCTTCACCTGCAAGAAAGTGACAATATCCAACGTCGCTGCATGGCAACTTCAATTGCATGTTCCTTCTATGCCTAGGTTACCTGTTCCAGAGGAGGCTCATCGACGCCGCGGCGCACCGTGGACTTTTAATCTAAGCGCTTTCCGGTGAGCCGTCGTCTTGACCCGACGATGTGGTGTTTAATAGGTCGCCTTCCCTTCAAATGTGTAGGCCCAGTTAGACTGACTGTAATCCGTTTTCATCTCTAGAGTCATTAATTGTGTGCAAACAAGCACAAGGCGAAATGCGAGCCACCAGTTTCGCCCCTCGTTGTGGATGATAAAGGGAAGCGCTCCGCACATTGAAGATGAAAGCTGAGCCTGTAATACTTCCCACATTTAACCATGCTGCTAAAGTGGGCCGTACCCTTTGTCGCAAGGAACACCCCTGAACAGGAGCACTTAGAATACCGCTCTAGCAATTGTACGTATTACGAGCCTTGGCATATGCCATGTGGCCATCAAACCACAGTATGTTGGATGGGTTTGTACTTCACTTGCTCCTAACGGCTTTCTTGAGATACCCCCATATCTGTCAACTAGTGACACTATTCCTGACCACTGTCCCTCTAAATCCGGTGTTGGGTCATTCCACCTATATATTTGCCTTGACTGAATTCAGGACCCTGATATCGCCGGATGCTTGGTTGAGGCGTCGACGCGAGTCGTCCTCGTGGAAGGGTTGTATGTACTTTGCATTGGAGAGGACTGGTTGCATCCCGGCACCTTCGACATAACAATTTTCATGAATACTCCCAAGTGTGCAAATCCAAGGACGTTTAATAGTTTCCCGCTAATCCCTGGTGCTGCTACAGGGCGAAACAACAGGACCTAACACGATGCAGCTTAATATACGCTCCCTAAGGCTCGAACCGCCTCCCCGCCGTTTGTCAAACTATAAAAAGCTATGGGCACAAAGCTAAAACGTGCATTATTTATTAGTTTGCGTATTCTGTCTGCCGTGGTTGCTGCAGAACTATAGCTAGGGACCGTGTTATCGAACGTCACGTTGCAAGTGGAATATCAGAAAATCGAGAAGAAGCCAAGAAGAGGTACGGCCCACATAGGTTGTGCCTAAAACACCAGGACCATTTATTCCCACTACCCCACAGCCGAACCGTTGCGCGCGCCCGTGTTACCCATAGAGCCACCAGGAGCCATTTATGCGCAAGGTCTCAAAACTTGGGGGGGAACCTCAAAACAGTTGTAGCCAAAAACGTACCTCTGTGACCTATTTTGCGAGCAGGTGGGATGACAACGACTCGAAAAACGCAGATTATATTCTGAGTCAGCTTCACTCCGCGCAGCCGGACGTAATCATTCACGGCGACGCATAGGACTGCCACCCTAGAGCTAAGCTCTCGAAGAACGAAACTTCCGCTAACCATCCCCCACAAGATGTGTCTTCATCTTCAAAAATGAGCTGTTCTGGCCGTTTAACGAGGAACAATCCGTCAGTTTCTAGGCAATTCCAGCATCAATCCGCGATGGAGATACCGGCTAGCTGTGACAAGCAAAATCAACGACCTTGTCACTGCTGGGGCTCCTTTAAGGGATTCAGCTCCTAGGACTTCGGACGCACATCCTCCTCTCTAACAGCACGCACGATAATTTGTGGTTTGGGCTGCCCTGGCTGTGGCCCCCGTTCATACATGTACGAAACCGCCATTGCTAGGAGAGTGCCGCTAGAGTTGAAGGCCAGACTCGAGACGCTGAAGGGCAGAAATCCAGTGCACACCAGATTACGTAGTACGCACGGCATGACTACACCAAATGTATGTTAAGCATACTTGCCTTAGGCATCAGTATAGTGCGCAAACAAATCAAACTCACCTCGTAGGTAGAGGAGGAACCCTGCATAGCCGTTTCTTGCTCAACCCGTCCCAAATTGACACACCGCCATCCGAACCGCCAGTGGCAAAAGTTCCATACCTGCGGAAGAGCCGGTCAACCAACGAAGATTGGCCATCTTTTGTCACTTGGAGAGGGTGGACACAGTGCGTCCCACCTAAGTAGAAACTGGGAGGATTTGGTAAGTAGGATTTAACCGTGTCCCTGTGGCATTTCAGCCTCGGACAACCTTGAACAAGTGCATCTGTCTAACCCACAGTCCGGCAATCAACATGACTATTGTAGCTTCCCGACCACAGCGCCACTTCAATGTACATAATTCGGGTGGCATAAGGCACATAAGGAATTTGCGTGCTCTCACCGAGGATGGAAGACAATCGAGTTCACGGGGCATGCTGTTTCCGATCCATCTGTTTCTGCGGAAACCGCAGCAGCAGCTTACAGGACGGAAGGAATCAGCGTATACGGAGCGGGACTGCGCTGAAGAGGGAATTGGATCACTATCGCTGGAGTACAGCTGTTCTGAAACATGTTTTCTTTAATTAAAATAAACCACTTTGAATATAACTGAGCTGCTCTGGGGCACAAATGGTAGCCTCCGCGAATTCACTGAACCCATTGCCGTAAACACAGCTCCCCAGCTAGTGCCTCTACCGCCACGGGCGCACAGCCCTCACCTTTAATCCTGTGGCACTTGAAGGCGTACTTCCGGGACTGCACCTCGGGGTTCTAAAGGGAAGCAAAGTCGCAAGAGAACCGTGACGGCCATGAGGCCAAGTACATAGGCAAAACATCGGTTCCGTCTAATATATCTGTGCATGCCTATACAGATGCAGGCTTTCTAAAGACGACAACTACGGTAAAACAGCAGCATTTCTAATCCCGACAACGGAGGCAAGGCAAAAGCGCGACAAAGAAAAACGCGTGAAAGCAAATATGGATAATATATGCACAATACAGACAGGTGGAAATGCATGCATACAGTGGCACTACACCTCCACACGGTGAGATCACTGTGCAATGATGCGTTGCTCTCTGGATTGTGCTTACCGGGTCGAAGTATTCCCAGGTAACACGGCCTTCAATGGACGACGCTGCAAATCCCTGCCCGTTTGGGAAACACCGCACTGCTCTTATCTGGTACTTGAGAATTTGACTGCGTCAAGCATCATTCACAATCGGAAAGAAACCAGTGCCAAAATACAGCTAGAGGTGTGCAGACGCGCTGTGACCTGCTCCACGTCTCCATGTGAACTTCGATTTGCACACCAACACGATTAAAAATCAATTTACACTACTTTCCGGTGGACGAAACCGGTGAATATTAGCTGCCGCTATCCGCCACTTCCCGCTAGTCCGTGCGAACGAAGTTCTAACTACGCTCAAGTGGACTACTCATAATCCGCTAAAGAATGCCTCTTGCCAGCTAAGCTGATTGGGATTCTTCAAGACCCTACAAACCCTACTCGCGGTACTCCCCGTTGACCAATTCCGCGCCATTGCGGATGTCGTATATGTATGTCTGCATGGATAAAGCACAAGTAAATACATAAGCATCCCTCACGCATGCATAGTCCCCTTTTTCATGCAGAGATTGAGGAGGGAACAGTGGGAACCACCGATGACGATCAACAGACATTGCTTTTTTACCACACAGCACGTTGTGGTGAGCTCTATCTCCGGATCTGCTGCAAAATATTCCTGCATCCTAAGTACCAGGACAATTTACAGGGACAGAGCTCCTCTAGCACACGGTTAAACTGCAACTGTTTGCTTGTTTTCTGTAACATGGTGCTCCCCTTACCCGTTTCATGGAATCACAGACCACCAGTTTGTCGTCGTTCAGATCCATCGCATAGACTTTACCATGGAGGGTCGCAACACCAACTTCCCTCGGGGAACGCAAATCCCACGCTCTAATCGTGCTGTCCCACCCACCGGAGTAGATGAGATCTGTCAAGACAGAGCCAGAAAAAAAGCTCAATAGGCCCGACTGCTGGAGAGGCACTCTAAAAAGGCCGCATACGCCTTAATAGCGCATATTTCCTTCAAAAATTCCAGAAATTGAAAACATGAGGGGGGGATTCCACCGGGACTGGAACTCACTCGTTGGTCTGTGGAAGCGGACACAGCGAACAGGCGCGTCATGACGGCCGACTTGGGATATCTTGGCGCCGTGAACATCAAAGACATGTATTCCTCCCGTTAGGCCTCCCACTGCAACGCGATTGAAATCTGAAAGGAAGCAGCAGTCTAGCGGGGCGGCTTGAAATTCGTGCTGAGAAATCAGCTCTGAATTGTCCACGTCATAGACGCGTAGCATCTGCGCGCAGTACGTCCACAAGAAGTGACAAAAGGCTCAAAATGCGCGTGACCGCATATGCTTTGAAAAACGCATTAATCTCCAATGGAAAGAGGTTGTAGCGCATGCCGTTTGCAGATAATGCGGTTGTATTCGCCTGCCCCGTTTCGCCAGTTTGCTTTTTACACCAGATATGCCGTTTCTATCGGGAAACAGACGCTCGGGAGCACATTACACGCAAGAGGTACGGGAAAATTGGCCTAAAGAAAGCTATTAAACTCACGTTATCCCAGGAAGAAGACGCGAGCACATTTTTCGCGTGGTTTGGGGAGAAGCAAATTGATGAAATCGTGTCGCGCGGCTCTGGCCGCAGCTCCGCCAGCATTTCCTTCCGTATTCCTTAGAATGGAAAGCTGTGTTAAGAACCTGGGAGAGGCTAAAGAATGCCACTCTCCGCTTTCAGTTCCCTGCTGCCAAGGAGAGCCTGGCCTAGTGGATCTGCGGGAAGCTCTGTAAATCTATACAACGATTTACGCGGCACCCCTTAACTTCCCGCTGTATTTTTAAATGGATGAAAACGGTCTCTGACTTCCAGTTTGCCCCTTTGCAAGCATTCGGGGACCATTCCGAATGGGGCTTGTCTCCGGGCTGGATGCCAATTTTGTGCATGTGATAGTGACTGAGGCCATGGTTTCGCGATTACCAACCTTATATAGTGATGTTGCTATATATTGCCTTTTATTAGTACAAAAAATAGTGTGATTTCCAGAGGCTGCCGGAATTTGTGCGCGTCTCTCCGTGTGTTCACCGCAGTGGTGGCCGCTACAGTTGCGCGGGCACTGCATCGAGCTAGTGGCATTACTGAACACTGGGGGGAATTCGAGCACAGTATCTGTGATGGCGGCTCATATAGGCGGAAGTGCGTACTTTTTTGTCTATATTAAGCCATGAGTAGCCCACACGGAGGATTTTTCTCTGCGGCAGTGCATGTTTTCACCGGAGTCTGCCCGATGCCTGCACGTTTGGCTTTAGTGGGCGCATGAACACTTAGCCGGCCCCACTAGACACAACCCTACCCAAGAACAAGTTATTAGCAATAACCTACAGTGTTCATGCATGCAACCAAGAGGGCTTGTTTGTGCTTGTATGTGGGGCTGTCTTACACCCCGTTGCTGCTGCATTGCAAATCAGAGCAGGTGGCCTCCTCATCTACAGCGCCAGGCGCTTGGCCCAGCCCAGCTGCAACGGAGCCAGAACACTTCATGTGAGATTTAACAAGGAGTAGGTGACCTCCCTCCCCAGTGTCGAGTCGTCCTGAGCTCAGCGGGGCCAGCGCGTGCAGCTGCTGATAACTTGTGCTCGCGTATAGTTTGTTTACTGGGGCAGGCCAAGTATTAATGTGACCACTTCAGGCGAACTTGCTAACATTCCGCAGATTATGCTAGATCCACGCCACGAGCGGTGCAGTGGTAACAAGGGAAGTAGCAAAATCACAACCAGATCACTATCCAAACTGTCGTGTGCATAGCTGAGTTAGCCGTACCGATCCGAAGTTGCAATCACTTCTCGATGCAGGCTGCGAGGAGGATCTGATTTGATGCTTGAAACTGCACCGAAGAGGTGCTGCCTATTTACCTATTCATTGGCGTGTTCCTTGCGACTATGTGCCGTTGGTAAGGTACGGGGAGCACGGAAATCTATACAGATGTGGTCGTGAAATGCTGGTTCAGCTCATAATGTCATACTAGTATGGCGCAGGAATTATACTTTGGCCCAGTTCACCATGACATGCTGTTGGCAACGCAGCAGAGCTAGCGCCCACGGCATATGTAGTGCGCGGTCCTGCTCGTCATCCCATTCAAAAAACAGCCTTTTGTTGCACCTACACATGAAGGATCAAGTGACATCGGAGGTATCAAGAGGCTAGGCAAAACCTCCCGACCCCCCCTTTTGTCCGTCTTCACCAGCGCAGACTTCACCTTTTCCATAGTTCTGGGATAGAAATTAACACGTAGAGGGACTATTTCAGACCACTATTCAAAGCACTTATCTTGTTCCAACCTTGCAACAAATGGTGACGCGCTGTGTGTGACAGTAACGAAGATTCGAGCTGACCAGCAGTACAGGGATATCCGCTTGCTTGATACACTTATTCCAGTCCTACGATGCTAGTGTTATAACATAGCCTGTCCTATGTTGGCTCGTCTGCGTGAAGCTGGTAAACGAGTGTAAAGCAACAAACAGGCAAGCAGAACTCCTCATCAACCGCCTACAGCGTTCGTGCATACATCCAATAAGTCTTGTTAGTGCATGCATGCGGGCTGCCTTGCATCTTTGGTTGCAGCAAGCTGTGCTGCATGCAACATCCTCTGTGCGACGTTCGCTAGTCTGCTTCAAGTGGAAGCATGCACAATTACCCGGGCCAGCAGGAGAACGGTGAAGCCTCCGATCACTTTCTCAACAAATGTTTACGGATTTTGTTCATACAGCCAAGAAAGTTTGTTTGTGCTTGCATGTGTAGTGTTGCACCCTTAGCGGCAGCAAGGTGACTTGGAACTATTGGCATGCCGCATCCTTTTCTGCAACTCCAGTAGCTTGACCCGCCTAGTTCCTGACACCTGGAATTTGAGGAGGGAGGTTAGCTGTTTTTAAGCATTATTTTGGGTTTTAGGGCAGCTCTCAATTGCTTGGGGAAGATCGAGTTATCTCGGGGAGACCAACACATTCAATGCTTGCTTGCTTGTGGAATATTTGACTTCAGCATGTAACCTGATATTTATTAAATCAATACAAACACACGCTTCTACGTATTTAGGAGGCTATGGCTCAGTTGCAGCGAGGAGGTGATGACGATTGATGCAGCCTATCGGAAACAGCACGTTAGCTACGGCGAACAATAGGCTCAATACCAAGTAAGGCAATAAGGAGTGTTTTCCCATTGTTTAAATGAAGTAGAAGACATGTTCCAAGCTACCGATATGCATAAGGGATGACATGGCTGCAACTGCTGTTCTTGGTGGGCCCTCCCAGCTATTACTGCATGCGACCCTGCTGGTCATCAAGCGGCAGCATTGTTCCTCAAAATGCCTGCTAACTTGGCTGCCGAGTGATTTAAAATGCCTTTTGGTAGTTTTTGGGGTGTACCTACACCTGACAGGACGGCAGAAGGGGCATAGATCCGCTGCGCCCGCCAACGACAAGCCAAAGACTGTTGAAGGCCTTGTACCCAGGAAGCCCGATGTCTCCTCCTCTTCCTTCTGCGCTTTTTTAACCTCTCCTATATTTGGCACCGACAATTTAGAGTTCAAGGGGCTACACTAAGTGAAGATGGCCCCGAAGAAGGCGAAGTGAGGAGCTCCCTTCTGTCCAGCCCTCCCTGTGGTATTCCTTCCTGGCTCGGAATTTTCACAAACTGTAGGGTTTTCTGCTTTCATGGCTCAATAACAGTTTGGGACTAATTGTGTGCGGCTTTTGCAGGGGACCTTCCACCGCGGAGCCCCCAGGAAAAGACAAAGGGGGCAAAGACAAAGCCAAGCCAGCAACCGCCACCGCAACGACTAGCCCTGCTGAGGTCTGTCTGTCTCTTGCACACCCTAAACACGAAACCATAGACCAAAGTGGGGCTTCTGCGGCTCTCTGCATGCGTATAACCACACATAAGCTCCCGCGTACGCAGGCGCATTTTCATACTTGAGGGTTCGAACTCGACTTTGCAGTTCCTTGTGATGTTATGGGTAGCATAAACCCTACATCATCTCTACAGGCGCGCTGTAAATCAAGCCCATGAGCAATCTTGTTGCGGTGCTTCAGGCCAAACCCTCCGACCGGCCTCCTGGGTTTATTGAGATGAAGCCATTTCAGAGGCTGCCAAAGGAGGTTCTGCACAACCACTGTCAGAAGGTAAAGGTTTATTTAGCGTCCACCATCCAAATTCCGACCCTTTTATCCATTCATTGCATGCTATGCAGGTTTTGTGCCTTAACTCTTGGGTGTATGCGCAGCACAAAATGCCCAAGCCGCAGTACGAGCAGCGCAAGGCACCCAAGGGGTTTTTCAAAACTGAGTGCATCCTCAGCAATCCGAAAGACAGTTCAAAGACAATGAGGTAAGAGCAGATGGCTTTAGTGGCGGCAGTAGCAGTAACTAAAGCATAAGTGCAGCGATACAGCTGCAGAAAGTACAGATGGCGCTGCTACTTCGTAGGAGCTGCAGTGTTAGCCTTTTAGCATGTGCTGATGCTCGTGCACCATTACTTTAGGACTTGCATTATTCATTGAGTCTTCGTTGCTGCAGCTGTAGCCGCAGCAATAGCAGCGCTAAGTGCCTCAGTCCCTCTGCCTGTGAGACCCTATGCTTGGCTCACCACGTGCCTCTCTCTTGTTGCTTGTTTCCCCCACGGACTTGTCTGTTAGTGCCTGTCTCTACATAGGCGTCGGAGACAGTTTGCGCTTTCCCCTTTCCTCCCTTGCCTGCCTTTTTTCTGGCTTGCCCTTCAGTGTATTTGCATATATACCTAGTCGACCACTCAGTAAGTGGCTGACCTTTTTCTGTTTTCAGGTTTTTGACGAACGAGGAGTTTCCTTTCAAAAACCACAGTGAGAATTTCAGTGCCTTATTGGCTCTTTTCCATTTGGAGCCCACTAGACCCTACGAAAAGCTCTTCCCTTCTCCATTTAGAGAGGCCTGGCTTTCGCTGTCTGGGGAGACACCCCAGCAGCAGCAGCAGCAGCAGCAAGGAGGGACAGCAGCAGGGGGGCCGAAGAAACCGAGCGCCAAGGCCAAGACAACAAAAGGAGCTTCGAGTGGGCAGCCTGCAAAGGATGCTGCAGCTACCGCTGACGCCGGCGAAAACGGGCTGGCAACAGCGGGAGCAGCACGGCTTCCGCAAGCAGCAGGGGCAGCAGCAGGGGCAACAGCGGCAGGGAGAGCAGCACCAGGGGCAGCAGCAACAGGAGCAACAACAAGGACATCCCAACAGAACGGACTAGGGCCCCCGCAAGGGGTCCTACCCGGTGTTTCGGATGCATCATCTTCTGGAGAAGTACCAGGGACCCCCAAAGGGGCCCCCCTCCGCGTGCAGATAAGCAGCGCCCATCGGTTTGCGTCTGAGTTTGAGAGACAGCAAGCAGCGGAGAGCAAACGACTGGAAAAGGTGAAGAAAGAGAAGGAGAAAGAATTACAACGACTCGAAGAAGAAGCCCAAATGCCCACCGTCTTCATGGCTGAACTTGTCCGGAAAAAGGCTGCGCAGACACTGCGAGAACTGCTGCCGCATGTTGCCGCCGCTCGTTCGGAGCCCGAAGCAGCAGCAGCAGCAGCAGCAGCGGCGGCAGCAGCTGCAGAAACTGCTGCTTCTGCTGCTGCTGCGTCTACTCGCAAAGCGGGGGAAACAACCCTTCTTCCAATGCAATGGACAGACACCAAGTGGATGGGCACAGTTAGCTGGGCGCTGAGGAGACAGCTAAATTCTCAGAGAGCTGTGGGGACCCTCAAGGCAAGCCTTATGAAGGAGCTCACGGGACCCCTTCAGTTTGACAAGGGAGGAGCTGTTGCTGCAGTCGAAGCTGCTGTTGCTGCGCTGCTGAGTGCGCACCCGCTGCAGCCGCAGCAGCCCCAACATGACCAGCAGCACCCTTCACAGAAGCAGCAGAAGGAAGCAACTGCCTTGCAGCAGCTGCTGGAGAGCTGCCAGGACTTCATTGCCCTCAACATAACCGACGAGGGCCTGCTGCCTCCCCACTTCTCTCCTGCTGGAAAGCAAATTGAAATCAGGTGTCATTCTGCCACCTCTCAGGAATCACAGGAGCAGAAAGAGCAGCAGCAGCAGCAGCAACAGGATGAGAAAAGGACGCACAATGCCCTGCTGCAGGCTAAGGACAGGTTCTCAGCAGCCCTTACGACCCTGACCAATATGCTTCCGCAGGCGGCATGCTGTGACAGCTTGATGCAACTGGCAGGGGCCTTGGGTTCCCTGTGCCACAACACAGGACTGCACGGCGTTGCTGCTGGGGTGCTGGAGCAGCAGCAGCTGCAGCAGCAGCAGCAGAAAGAAGGGAGGGCGGCAGCAGCTGCTGCTGGAGCTGTTCTATCCGATGCCTGTGCAGCGGTTGCAGCAGCTGCTGCAGCAGTTGTGGGCTCATCAGAGGACAGGGAAAGGCGCAATTTGTTGGAGCGGTTGGGGGGCCCCCAACTCCTCTCGGATGCAGCAGTGTTGAGGAGCATTGAATCCGTAAGTAAACCCTCTGCAACTGAACTTGAACTCGCTGCACAGGGTAGCAGGATAGTCAAGGGCGAAGCTGCTTATTTCCCCGCACATGCGGCAGCTTGCTCCTTCAAGGACTAACTAGACATGTTTAAAGTCCAGGAGCTAACGGTCAATACATTAGTGGCACTGTGGCAATTAATATAACGTGCATACCATCATCCGTGGTTGCATTTGCCTGGGCTGGTGTATCTGTACAGTGGGCTGGAGCGTTTCAGTGATAGCGGTAATGGGTGGGAATGTTCCTGTGGTGGTGCGCGTTTGCAGATAAAAGATCAGGAAATGGAGGCTGCTAAGAGTCTCCTTGAGTGTTCGCCCCTGCGCCTTTCTGTCGCCGAAACTGCGGACAGCTGCTTGAAGGAAGGGGCTTTGAAAGGCCGTGATGGTTTCTACTTGCAAGCCCCTCTAGATGCCGCTACAGCATCCTCTCTCGAGAGTTGCCTGAAGGCCTCCTTAGGTGCGGACTGCATGCAGGGCGGAGGGGCCCAGGGGCTGCCTCCCCAGGACGGAGCGCTCGTGCTGCACGTCCTGTCTCCTCCTGGGTCTCTCTATCCTTTCGACCCGCCAGTGGCTTGGGTGGGTGTGAAGGAAGGCCATGCGTCCCCTCGAGGGGTCCCCATGCAAGACAACCCCCCTCCCTACGGACCTGCAGTTGGGGCCATTTTGTGTGGGGCCTTCGCTGCACACAACGCTTCCCGGCTGGCGCGCCCTCTGCAGCAGCTGTGTGCAGAAGTCTCTTCTCAACAGGAGACACCTTCACCTCCTGTCCCCAAACTGCTAAGCGTGCTCGCCTCGCCTACATGCGAAACTACCGTCTCAGAGGTCGCTGCACTGGTGCATGCAGCCTGGCAGCTGGAGGCCCACTTCGATGACTTGCTTGGACAAGAACCCAAAGGGTCCCGTGGCATGCATGCACGGTGGGTGGCGGCGGCTACGGGGAAAACGTCTGTTACTCCTTCCACTGGAGCTGCATCAGCACAGGGAGGAGAAGGATCAGGGGCAGCATCCAAGAAGGTGACAGATGAGCACCAGCAGGAGGAGCAATGGCAGCAGCAAGATAACGGAGACAGCCGAGGTAGCCCGATATCCCACGAGACTCCGGAGGGACAGAGGAACCGCAAAGGCCTTCCAGGAGGCCCCTCAACAGCAGCACGACCTAGAGGCGAGCTGAATGAAAAGGAAACAGAACTGTGCAAAAGTATAATCAATAGCGTAAACACAGCAGCTTCGGCTGATGCCCTGGGGCTGCCTGTACGACAGCACTTTGATGCTGTCGTACAGTTTGTAGCAGACCCAAGCAAGCGGGTACTTGTTCTCCAGGGAGAAACAGGGTAAGCAGTGGGGTTGCTGTGAGTGATATCACTCCTTTTGTTGCTGCTGCAAGTATCCTCTGCACTCGGCCAGTTTTGTGGGTGATTATGTAGGCTTTAAGCTGCTTCCTTCGAAGTCGTCGTTATGTTGTCCTCTCTTGTGGATGTTACTGTCATGTCTGTTTCTTGTTTGTTTTTGGAGCACGCTTGCTTCTTTGGGTGTGTTTGTCGCCTTTTGTGGTTCTCATTCCCCGTCTACGTCTCCTGCTGCTGCAGTTGGTGCGTTTGCGCTCCGCTCATGCTGCTGCTGCTGTCCTTCCGGTGGCTGGTGCAGATCTGGGAAGACGACGCAGCTGCCTCGGATGCTGCTGGAAGCCGCAGCCCGACTTGCGCTGCAGCAGCAACAAAACAGCAGTAGCAGCAGAGATCAGTTTCCTGCGTACATCGTCTGCACCCAGCCTCGCCGTCTGGCTGCCGTCTCCGTGGCTAGCCGGGTGGCCAGCGAAATGGGGGTACCCTTGGGAGGCCTCGTGGGGTATCAAGTCCGCTTGGAATCTCGAGTGACTCCGCAGACTCGCCTTCTCTTCTGCACCCACGGAGTCCTCTTGCGTCAGCTTCTGAGTGGCGAGTGCGTGGCTTGTTACTTGCTTCCCCTTGTGCTGCACAGACCCAACAGCAGGCTGGTTGCCCTCCTAGTTAAACGGCTAGGCAGCTGTTAATTTGGCCTCCGTAGATCCCAACAAGCGCAGTATATGACACTATACACACTTCTCTCTCCCACGCTCTCCCACAACATTAATACAGCCTCACAAAAGGCGGTTCATTGAGCTTCCTGTAGATCCGTGCATGCACTGGCATTTGCATGCATGTACTAACGTATGCATGAACGGACGTCTTTATGCACCCACTTGCATGAACAGAGGCACCTGCATGCACACTCTTGTCTACGCAGACACTTGCAGGCAAACGCAACAGTTGTCCTTTAGATGCGCGAGCTGGCCTTCCCCACTTTTGAATAGAAGAATGTGAATCACTATATACGATTAGGTATAAATCTAGTTCAGACGGCGTCTGAGCGACTTGATACATGTGTGCACACAGACACAAACACACACATACACACACGCACACATACACACACACACACACACAC
>CAJFCX010000269.1:0-25304 GCA_904066255.1 Eimeria sp. OTU-X
TACCAACTGAGCTATCGCCGGTGACCTCCCACTCGCTACATTCGTGGCTGAAGCCTCCACAAATCCTGCGACCTCTCTTTGGCAGTAAACTTTAGGGGCAGTGCTCAAGACTCCACAACTCGGTCCAATCCATAACATTTCCGTATACTACTACAGAGGGAACACAGGAAGTCATTAGGGTGCCAAACGAAGGTCGTTTGAGGGGCTGATGGTGTAGCGGTATCACGTTTGCTTTGCATGCAAAAGGTCCGGGGTTCAATTCCCCGTCAGTCCACAATGTTTCGTAGACACGCTTTGAATGGCGTTTACCTTGCCTGATTTTACCTCGTTGGCGTTTGACAGACACTTTGTACCCTACGTGCCAGGAAACATTTCCTCACTTACTGCACATATCTTTATGCATTAAATTGTGTGCATGTGAGTAATCAAACTCCTTGTTGGTGCCGTTCTAATGCATGGACGTAGTGTGGTGAGATGGGAGACACGAGGTCTGCTGAAGAGTGCGAATATGGGAAGGAAGCTCCTGGAGAGGAAAACTAGTGTCCAGCTTTATATTGAGATTTCTTGCACCTGAACCTCAGCTTCCCGTTGTAGGAGCTGCAAGAGGACGGTTATGCGGGGACTGCAATCTTCCTCGCTGTATCTTCAAGTAGCCCTTCTTAACAAATCCAATAACCTTTTAACATTGTTCACCTGAAGGGTATAGAAGGGCTCAAAGCCTATCGCGGCTTCGTGGAAGGCGTGCACCCAGATATGTACACAGTTGCAGAAAAACTGACCTACATACTTCAAAGCCTTGGCATTTACAGAGAAAAGCCGTTGCTAAAGTGACCTGGATGACCATAATGGCAAATCCCATGGTGGGTTAGGCATTGTGCCGCTTACGTGAACTCTGCTAAATACAGTGGATCTAGATGCTGCGAACCAACATAAACACAGCCAGCAGGCCTCAACATTATTGCACATTCCTCGTCGTTTTCCTCTGGAGCCCTTCTGCCTTCTGCAGATTGTCCTGAGGTGCTGCAAATTGCTCATGATAATGGGCAACCGTGGGAGCGAGAGAATGGCTGCCAGCATTCACATTGAGGCTCTGGTCGTATTAGTGTGTGCATTGTTGGCAAGTCTACCGGAAGTGGGCAAGTGAACCCACACCGGGGCCACGAACGGTACACATGCAGATTTCCAAACAACATTCCATGAAATCTCTACGTGCAGCCAAGAAGACTTGTTTGCACGTGTATGCGGGGATGGCTTGCATCTGTAGACGCAACAAGCTTCACTGTCTGGCCATCCCATCGCATACAGCTTCTGGTACTCGAGCGGCTGAGCTCGGGACTCCTGGAAACTGGGGACGGGTGTCGTCTGATTTGACCGAAGTTCTAGCATAATTTTTTTGGGCTCGACTGAAGCTCATAGTTGCCCTCTTAAATGGCCCTGGCCCTGTACCAGTGTTTCAGTAGGCGTCACTGTAGTGCTCAGCCTGAGCTACCGCTAGCCCACCCCACGTCGCGTTCCCGTGAGTTCGGAACTGATCTTACCGAAGTTACCACTCCAATCTATGGGCGGTCGGAGAAACAAGGCTGAGCACAACTTCAAAAGGTGCAGGCTCCTTCAACAATTCTCCCGTGGAAAGCTGTCTTCCACCCCACGTCGTCGATCTCATGACTGACCGATCACTGCGCATCTGCTCGCCAGTGACCTGCATAAATATACACTTCTCTGAAGGTAGGCGTGCCTCTAGTTGTAAACGATCAACTTTCTCCTAACTAATGAAACTCTTAGAGGCCTCCGTATCCAAGAACGCCTCGCATTGGCACCCAGCCACATGCAGAAATGCAGTAGTGCGTACACGCACCATACCCGCACCTATCAACCTTTGCGGCCTTACCTGCCTCTCGCCACCATGGAGTCATTACACCCTCGTCAACCGGGTTAGAGTGCTCGCCCGCCCCTTCTGTGTCCCTTCCGCAGAACTCGTGTTCTGCTTACTGCAGCTCTTCGACTTCGTCCCTAGTGGACTCTACATCAGGCTCTACCCCTGCCGTCTGCGGGGGGGTCCTCATACTCAGCAGCCTCTACCTGTGCGGATCTGCCCCTTCTCGTGGAAACTGGAATGGCATGAGGTTCTGTCGCCACTCCGCACACAACCCTGGATACTCATATGCATAACTTACGTCGGGTATCTCCACCTTTGTACTCTCCACTAACGGATCCCCGGCGTTGCCTCCTCCACTCTCCATTTCGCTGGCCCGCTGGCTGGCTCACGCCGCCTCTGCTGGCTTCTGTTCAGCCGGTTGTCAGCAGATACTATCCTGTGATAAACTTGTACCGTAGCTCTTCGGTTGTGCGGCGTCTGATTCCCATTAACCATTCCACTATAGAATGGCGGGGAGAGTGAGATCAACATTGAAAAAGGGGTCGCTGGGTAAGACCTATAAAGCTGTTGTCCATATAAATGCCATATTCGCTAATATAATAATCCCTAGAATATTCAATATTAATTCTCTCTACAGTCATAAAGCTGCTACAGGCCAGACCTAAGCCACAGTGTAGTGCCTGTGCACTACAGTCACCCAGCAAACTGCTGGGTCGTTAGTACTCTATTCAGAGGGAGCTACAGTTAACGCTTCGCAAATGCACGAAAGACACACACAAAAGCTTCTATCTGAAATTGTTTGGAGGCATAGGACTGCTTCTTTTTCGGATTCTTGGTAGTGTGACAGTGTCGGAGGGTTCGATTACTCACATGTACACAATTTAATGCATAAAGATATGTGCAGTAAGTGAGGAAACGTTTCCTGGCACGTAGGGTACAAAGTGTCTGTCAAACTCCAACGAGGTAAAATCAGGCAAGGTAAACGCCATTCAAAGCGCGCCCACGAGCTCTCCTGGACTGACGGGAAACCGCTAGCGAACTGTCCTGAATACCTAGGTAGCTTTATCCGAGCTTGGTGCCCAGGAGGCGAATGCTGCGCCGCATCTTCAAACTCCGCGCAGTAAAGGCAATACTGCTGCTGGCGCACCTGTGGCCGCAGCTGCTGCGTCTGGTGTGAGGTGAAGGAGCCCTGTGTCTCCTCAGCAGCTAGCCCAATGCCATAAGGCCACATCTTCACACTTGGGCAGTTGGCGTGCTAGCTAGCTCGGTATCTAGCTAGCTGTTTCGTGTGCAGGGCAATGTTGGGCAGGCCCCATCAGCACTCATATACGAGGCCATCGTGCACCCTGAAAACATATACAAACCCTAAGCGGTAAGGACTCAATAAAAGCTGCGCCTCAATAAAAAGTTGTGCCCTTTAACTTCGTGGGGACCATGCTACACCCTGCTAGACCGTAAACCCTCACAGTATGGGTGCAGAATCTTTCGAGTTAAGTTCGTGAAGGGTTTTTTGAAATTCTTCAGCTGTCGGTTGCAGTAACCCACGAGAGAGCGCGCGGGATGAAACCTGTGTAGGGCAATAAAACAATAAATTGACTAAGGGGCAGTCCACTGTAATATTCGGCGAATGCAGTTGAATTCTACATAACCATGAACTCCACACCGTACAACAAATTAGCAACAGCAGCAGAATACAACAGCAATAGGGAACAATACGCAGAGACGCGCTCCACATGCAATCAGCTAAAAAGTATAATATTCAACCAGTGCAACAAAACAAAGTAAAGAACTACAGTTAAAACGCAATTTGCAACAAACACCGGCAGCAAACGGAGTTACAAAACGGATAACCAACCAGGCTAACGAAGATATTAAAAATAAGTTCACAAATCCAGAATTACAGAGAGACACACAGCACATGAAGGCAAACAGCAGGGGCACAACAAACGAGAAGAGAACAACAAAAAGCACAAAAAGCCAACGAATGCAAACGAACAAGCAAATAAACAGACAAGCAGGCAAAGATGGGCACACAACAAACAAACATAAACAAAACAAACAAACACACGGGAAAGTACTTGCAGCACGGACAGACAAACAGAGAAGCAGACAAAAAACGAGCGTGCACACACACAGGAATGAAGCAAATGCTACCCCTTCTACAGCAAACCTAATAAGTGTCATGTAAAAAAGAGACAAACAAAGTTACGCCGTGTTGCTCAACCGGCAAGTAAAGACAAACAAACGAGTAAATGCAGCCAAATAAACAAACAAAACAAAGAAAACGCACCGCCTCAAGAAGCGCTGCTTCACTGACGCCGCTCCCTTGGTCGAGCTGCTTGATGCAGTGGAGAATTAAACTTTGCAAAATATCAGAACTTTGGCAAAGCATAGCAGCAGAAGGAGCAGCAGCAGAATTAACGCGTACAGGTGCAGCAGCAACAGCAACTCTTGCTAAACACAACAGCGCCATGAATTCAGCAGCACAACAAACCGCAGCAGCACCGCACCAAACAGACACAACGGCAGCGCCGTGCTATTCCTCCGATGCGGATGAATAGCAGCAGCAGCAGGACATCGAGCAAAATACTGCAATGGCTACAAATACGGTGAAACCCGTATAGACAGGGAGCTAGTAGCCCTAGTGCTAGCAACCCCGCTAGCTAGGTACCCGCTTGGGTGACTGTTCGGCACACCTGAGGCCTTGAGCGTTGAGGGACTGCAACGCTTCGTCACGGTCTCCAGCTTCTGCTGCCGCGTCTGCTGCCGCTGCTCCTCTTCTGGTCCGCCTTTTCTTCTTTTCTCCTATCTCCAAACTCTCCATCTCCAGCGCCATCTCTTCTTCTGAAAATCAACAGCCGAAATGCCTTACACCAGAAAGTGGCAGGCAATCAAAAAGGAAAGGACAATAACGACGACAACAACAGCAGCAGCACTAGTAGCAATAGCAGCAGCAGCGGGTTGTTACCTTCATTGGTGGGACCCTTCCCCCTTCTCGGTCTGTAGCAAAGCAACACCATATTCATACACATAGCGTGGTGTTGGTTGTTAGCTCCTGCGATGCATGCAGTGTTGGTATGTTTATGATGCTCTGTGCTGCACTGTCTACCGCAACGATTCTTCTTGTGGATCTAATTTCCTTTTAGTTTGTCACCACTTATTATTAAACGCTTTTTGTGTAGTTGTCTGCTCAGGCCTTTATTCCGCTGTAAACCGCAAATTGAAATATATGTGGGGGGCAGAATGCATGCATGGAGCTGTGCAGGGAGGTGCTAAATACAACAAAACCAACAAATAAAACAAGGACCATCAAAGTACCACTGCAGTCAAAGAACCACAAGAGTAAAACAGCAGCGACCCGAAAGTCATAGTAAAAGGAAAACAAGAAAAATAGAAACAAAAACAAACTGCATGCATGCGTAGTTTTTAACGGTAATTGTGTATGAAATTCAAAAAAAGTTGCATTTCACTGTATTTACCGTTTGTGTTGACTGTCTGTTGTTTGCTTTCTTGGCTTTCTTCTTCTTGCAGTTGTTGTATCTTCTTCCTCCTCCTCTTCTGATTCCGTCTCCGTGTCTGCTTCCCCCTCATCATCAACTGTGTCTTCGCCAAATAAGGTATGTAGCAGCAACTGCTGAGCCACGTTGACGTCCTCCTGAAGCAGCAGGAGAAGGAACACAACAGCACCCGCAGTAGTAGTGACGCCACCGGTAACAGGCGCGACAACAAAAGCGTGCACATGCATCAGCAAATATCTTACAAGACACCGGCTGCAACACCCCTAAACATTATCGGCAACAGCAACAACAGTGGCTGAGACACAGCGGCACCAGCAACAGCAGCGCCGATAACAGGAGCAGCATCGACGAGAGCACCGCGATAAACGGAGCAGCTCCGGCATGAGCGACGATTCCTCTAGCACTTGCAGCAGCAGCAGCAGCGTGCAGCAGCAGCGTACTGTTGTAATCCATCTTCTGAGTCGGAGTTTTGCATGCGCAGCAGCGAGACGGACGGAGGCTTCGAGTGTACGTACAGTGACTGGCTGGAGGAGATTGCTTGTTGTTGATCCTTCTTCTCTTTGCTGCAGAGCCCGCTGCCTAATAGTGGTGTAGAAATCCGCAAGTGCTGCAGCAGCAGACTCCGAGAGGCGGGGGCCCTGCTGCTGCTGCTGCTGCAGCAGATCCCCGTCCTCAACAGCGGCCAAGCCGCCGCAGCGTACCAACTCGATGTACTTATGCAAAAACTCATGCGTCAAACACTCGTGTTCCCGCCTACCAAGCATACCCCTAAACACTAAACACTAAACCCTAAACAACTCGAGGGTCCAACGCGGGTACTCAGCATGCTCCAGAAACCCTTAACTGTACAAACCACGGAGAGCCACCCCTTTACAACTGCGCCTGCACTATCGTGCATTGTTTCGTTGCTGCAGCAGAAGCACCAGCAGCTCTTGCTACTGTTTGCTTACCCGTGTTTGTCGTAATAGAGCATTTCGTTCCTGTGGTAGAAGGCTTTTGTGGGTTCCGCATCTTCCTGCTGCTGCAGATCTGCTGCTCCTGCTGCATGCGTAGGCTTGTGCATGTCGCTCTGCGGTTGTATGAAGCAGTCTCCTTGGATGCGCCTCTCTCCTGCGGCTCCTGATGCTGCTGCTGTTGCTGTTGTTGCGGTTGCTGCGGGCTTTGCCTTCTCCGAGACATTCCGCAGTACTGCCTCCGCCAACCGCTCATCTTCTTCACACGAAGCGGCATCCCTGAACTCCAAACGCTAAATCCTAGACCGTAAACCCTAAATTCGAAGCGCGTAGTAAGTTGCACGCTCCACGAGAGGGCCATTGCGCAACAGAAGACAGCAGCTAAGAAAACAAAGCAGGCTCCAGCAAAAGCAAATACAGCAGCGACCCGTAAGGATGCAGCAGGAGACCCACCTACAACAAACCAGGAACATGAGGATAGCAACAGCAGCAGGATCAACACCAGAACAGCAGCAACAACAAAAGCAACAGAAGCAGCAGCAGCCGCATATCATCAGCAGCAGGCAAATATACACCTGAGGATAAAGATGAGATCAAATCTGCTAAGAAGAGAGTCCTCAAAAGCTATTTGAGAGGCGAATGGGAGGTCAGGGCTCCAACAACCATAGAGGGGGTTTGCTGCTGCCAGCACGGAACACCTAACGAAGAAAACAAAAGAGCACAAAAGCCAAACGAAACGGAATTTGTGAGGTGGGAGGGGTCAAGAAAAAAAAAATATATACAATGTTGAACGAAAAGGAGAAACGAAGAGGAAGGAGAAATCCGTGGAGTAGAAGGAGGGAGAAAAATGACACAAAAGAAGAAGAGAAAAGAGGCAAAAGAAGTCAACAGATAAAATAGGGGGAAAGACAAAAGGGAAACAGAAGAGGGAGAAAAAACGCAAAGGAGGAAAAAGAAAACGGCACAAGATGCTAACAAGCAGCAAAGACACAAAACGGAAAGAAAAAATAAAGGGAAACACTAAAGCGAGAGAGAAAGAGAGCAACACAATATACACACTTGCGGAAGGCACCACGACGAGAAGACCTTTATAACCCTCCGGCAGCAATAGTAATAAGCAGATAAATAAATAATAATCATACAACTAGCAGACCGATCGATCAATAAGAAAACACATAAGAAAGAGGAAACACACAAGAAGCAAGCGAATGATACACATTGACGCAAATATAATGCAAAGCTAAGGGACAAACACGGACATATAAAGGCACAAATTAAGAAACGCAAATGACAGCATAAACGACACGCAGGCAGCGGCAGAAAAAGGACAAACAAAGGGAGTAAAGACAAGCGAAAAAAAACAAACAAAGACAAAGAAAAGGCAAAAACCCAAGGGAAGAAAAGAAGAAAAGCAAGAAAAAACGAACCTTGCATTAAGAGTTGTATGAATACCAGCTTTAGCTACACTAACAGTTTGCTGTTCCATGACTTCGTGGATTGCCGCTCTATCGCCCGCATGCATCTTGTCGAATTCATCTATACAGACGATACTTCTGTCTCCCATAACCATTGCTCCTGCTTCTACTCTTCGTTCTGCTGTATCTGCATCAGATACAACTGCTGCTGTCAACCCCACACCGCTGCTGCCGCGCCCCGTAGTGCTCACTGCGCCAGGCAGCAGCCGCAGCACAAAGCGCAGCAGCTGTGACTTGCCGGCAGATGGATCGCCCAGCAGCAGCACGTGAATGTCTCCACGAACCCGGTGCTGCGAGCTGCTGCTGCTGCCCAGGCTGCTGCCGCCGCACAGCTGCAGCAGCAATCCTCGCTTCACAATGTCGTGCCCGCAGACTGCTGGAGCAATAGAGCGAGACATCACCTGCAGCAGCAGCAGTTACAATCGCCACTCAATGCTTCAGAAAGGGAGAACAAGAACATGTACACTAAACGAAACAAACAAACGCAAGAAGAAAGCAGAAACAGCAACAGCAGCAGCAACAACAGCAGCAGCAACACCAACAACAGCAGAAGCGAAAACAGTAACAACCGGACCGGCAAGCTCGGACAGCAGCAACACTAGCAGCAAACGCAACAACTAATACAGCAAGAACAGCAACAGCAGAAACGACAGCAAGAAACAACAGCAACGGGACCATAAGCAACTGCAGCGGCAGGGGTTAGATATTGACCTCGAACAAGTCTCTCCGGCTGGCGAAGGCCTTTATGTTCATGAGGTCTGCCGGCAAAGACTGCAGCATCGATGCCCTAGCGGCTGCATTCAGCACCTGCAGCAGCAGCAACAACAACAGCAGATATCAACATTGCCTCGGAGGAGGCAATGCTGCAACCCGTACCAGCCCAGCAGCCACTAGCGGCAGCAAGCGGATCGAAGGCGCGGTCGCAGCACCGCGCACGAACACCTTCAGCACCAGCATCATGAGCAGCAAGAGAGTAACATTTGCAGCAGCAGCAGCAGGCAACAGACCTCTATGTTGTTGGCTATGAGGAGTGGCCTAACGTAGCCACTTGTCTGGTTATTAGCAGGACCTGCTCTTGGCCTGTAGACGCCGAAGACGCGAACTCTGTCTCCACACTTAACATTTTCAGACAAGTCTGCTGCTGCTAACACCTCTACCCATCGAGGCAGCTGTCCTGAATAGGAAATCAACTAATACAAAGATTAAACCCTAAACCCTAAACAACCACGACATACTAAATCAACAAACACTGTAGATGTGTGCTGTCGCAGCGCGAATGCGCAGAAACGAAAAGCCTATCACACGAAAGCAGCATACTGCAGCAGTGGCAACAACACCAGTAGCAGCTGTTGCTGCTGCTGCGGCGGCGCCTAGCTGAGGGAGCAACACCAGCAGCAACAAGAACGGCAACAGCACAGACACCAACAGTAGCGGGGAATAGCAACAAGCAACAACAGAAACAACATAGATAACAGCAACAACAACGACAGCGACGGCAGCAGCGTGAGGAGCAAAATACCTGTGGGCGCTGTTTCTGGGGCTTCTTGGACAAAAAACTTTTGATGGTTTTGATATTGGCAATAGCCGAGCTCTTGACGGTTTACCTTCCGGCCCTCAGGGTCTGCGCATAAATCCCAAAACCTAAACGCTGAACACTAAACCCTGTATATTAGACACTAAACCGTAAAACTTGATGAGAAAAAGTGAGCGCCTAGCAACATTTCATCGCATGCCAGTGCGTAGGGTAGCTGTTCCCTAGGCCAGCCCCCAAACCCTAAACCGAATTGTCCGACCTTTTTGGGGTGGAGGTTGGGCATCTCGAATATCTTTGTCGAGGTCGCTGACATCATAGAAGCTGCGGAGGTGTATTTCGCGTTCTACTTCAATGGGTGGTGCTGTGGAGTTTTGCTGCTGCTGTAGGAGCAGCAGCTGCTGCTGGTGCTGCAGCGCGTCTTCTGTAATATACACCGCACGGTGTATGCGTGGATGCGGACTTGCACAACGATTCACAACACCCTCTAAAGCAACTAGTTTATTTAAATGTGTGCTGCCTAATCCTCGAGGCGTTAAATGACAAACACCTAGCCAGCCCCCTACACCCACACGCGGAGGTGGGCCCTGTACACACACAGCCACACACACATATATGCATGCATGCAGCAAGAAACACATACATGCAAACAAACATAAATAGAGGGATTAACAGAACAAGAAACAAGAAACAAACAAACACAGAAAGAAACAAAGAAAGACACAAAGAGAGAAACCAAGAAAGAAACGAAAACAAGCACAAAGAGATAAACAAAGGAATCAGCAGGCAGAGAAAGTAATTAAACATTGGATAGACACAGACAGGTCGTATGTGTAAGAAGGACATTGCAGGAAACCTAAACAGATGCTGCAGAGTGCTGAGAAGCAGCAACAAAAGGAGAAGCAACAACAACAGCAGTAGTAGTATTACCAGCCACCCCTTCGCCGGGAAGAGCACCACCAGCAGAAATAGCATCAACAGCAGCAGCAACAACATGATGAGTATACTGACCAGCGCGCCTCTGTTTTTCCATTCCTCAGCAACAGCATTTTCAAGGGCTGGCAAAGCAGCACATGGCTGTTTAATTAAAGGATGTGAATAGAATGAAAAAGAGGAAACGGAGATAATATCCGATATAGACAATATTAAACGCTGCTGCAAGCTGCTGTTGTTGCTGCTCCTGCCACTGCTGCCACCAATTATACTCTTGCCGCCTGCAGGCATCCCCAAACAAATCGCTGCTGCATTCTGTTGCAGCAAATCGAGCTGTTGCGATAAACCCTGCGCGCACAACACATACACACACACACACACACACACAGCAGCAGCAGCAGCAACAGCCGCAGAAGCTGTCAACACCCAACAGCATCAGCTATAGCAACTCCAGAAGCTGCTACTGATGCGATAACAAACGCACAGCACGGCCGTTCCATTATGCAAAGCCACAGATGCGTCAACAGCAAGCGCAGCAGCAGCAACAGAAACATCCGTATCCGCAGCAGCAACAATAACAGCAGCAGCAACAGAAGCATGCGCCGCTGTAGCTGTGCCACCATATGCAGCAGCAGCATCACATGCATCAGTAAAAGCAGCATGTGCAACAACAGCAGCAATACATACAGTCGCAGCAACGGCAAAAAGCATGTGCAACAGCAGCAGCAGGTGCAGCAGCATCAGGAGGCGGCTTACGGGTATTGCTGCTAATGTTTGTTGAAATGCCTCTGTTAATGCTCTAACAGTTGCTGTTTTTTCTCTGTTGCTCTCGTGACCCATCTGCTGCTCCATTAGTGCTTCTGCCTTCCAATCTATTTCTGCTTCTGTTGCTGTTCCCGTTGCTGCTGCTGCTGCTGCTCGCCTCGGTGCTGCCTGAGTCATGTCTATGGAGGTTGCCCCCATCATATTCCCCTCCGTCTGGCCTCCCCCAAGGGAGCCATCAATCTCATCGTCAATATAACTTGCCATTTTCTTCCTCCTCCTGCTGCTGCTTTGACTCCTACTGCGGTTACAGTTAGTGGTGCCGTCGCTGCAGCAACTGCTGCTGCTGCTGAAGATGCAGTGAGGATCTAGGGCGGATGCTGAGCCTGCCGGTGTTTCTGTTGCTGCTGTTGCAGCTGCTGCTGCCCTTGCCGCCCGTGGTCGACTGTGGGCGGAGGGCTGTTACTGCCGTTGATGCTATTGCTGCTGCTGCCGCGGTTGTAACAACGGAGAAATAAATCACACCTCTACCTTCAGATGTTAAGGGAAGGAGACACCGACGTGCTGCTGCGCCGCTGCTGCTGCAGCTGCTGCTGCTGCTGCTGCTGCTGCTGCCGTTGTGCTCCAGCACGAATCTATGCTGCTGCACGCAAAACCCTAAACCCTCAACCCTTAAGAAAAGAAAAACACCAGAAGAAAAAGGGATTAACTTTGTTACAAGGGTAGCAGAAGGACAATGACAAACACCCGCGGGAAGCTGGTGGGGTTGGAGCGGGGTGGAGCAGCCACCACCAAACCCTAAACCCTACACATTAAACCTTAAACCCTGAACCAAAGCCCCAAACATCCAGATCCAAACATGAAATCGGGGATTATAAACCATTATCAGCGTGTATATTGAGTTTATATAGAGAAGGCAGGGGTTTCAATTTAGAGACATACAACCTCAAGCAGTTAAACCCTAAACATAAACCCTCACGGACGACTAGCATCTTCTACTCCCTCAACCGAAAACCCAAAGCCCTAAGCCGTAAACCCAATACGCAAAACTCTAAAGGATGTGCTTTCTCATCCGAGCGTTTATTTTATTATCTATAATGTCGTTTAGACAAACAACACTTCGAGATAGATTTGCTATGGTTGTACATGGCTGTATAGGTGAGGCTGTAGCAGCAGAAGCTGCAGCAGCAAACCTCTCAGCCCCGAACCAGAAACCATAATCGCTAAACACTGACGCCTCAGAGCCTAGACCAAGGGCCTCTATTTCTTATTTATCTTCCTGTATTCAGGCATTCAAACAGATGGGTATTCTGCGTAAACCGCAGCAAAAGCCCCAACCTGTTACTTTGCAACAGTTTTGTGTGCTGCTGCTGCTGCTTTCCTGCGGGAGCCAAAAACCGTAATCCCTTACGACGAGCCCAAAACCCTCACTACAAGCGTTTAACGTTCATTCTAAACCATTGGCGCTCTTTCCAAACCCCAAACCGTAGTGCACACACCCTGCGGCCCGCTTTGTGTCTCTCTTCTGTATAACACCAAGAGAGCGACCTGCTGAAGAAGCAGCAGCAGCCGATGCTGCTGCTGCTTCCTGTGCTGCTGCATGCGTGTTTTGGCCGCTTCTTCCATACCAGTCTGCCTTAGGCGTTCAGTGGCTTGGGGCCTACGGTTTTGGGCTAGGGTTTTGCTGATGTTTGGTCTCCGCCTCCTCCCACTCCTCCCTGAAGGATTGGAGTGTACGCGGTTTTCACGCTTCTTCTGCTCAGCAGCAGTAAAACCTCATCGCATCTCTGCTGGACCTAGTTCTTCTGCTGGTCCTGCCGCCGCTACTGCTGCGTCTCTTGCTGCCACTGCGGCTGACGGTACTCAGGAAATCACCAAGCAGCAGGCTGCAGGCGACTGTCAAAACTCGGAGAACGCCGCATGGGAGGCATTTGCTGCGGGCTTCAGCAGCACTCGTGCGGCGGTGGCTGCTGCACTGCAGCAGGAAGAGGATGCCGTTGCAGCAGCAATTGTTACTGCTACTTTTAGATCAAAACATGCTGCTAAACGCAGAAGAGAGGGAAAACCTGTCGAAGTCTACGATGGGCCCCTCTGGTGGAAGTACTGGAGCAGAAAGAAACGCCCGGGGGCTCGGAACTAGCAGCAGCAGCAGTGACGACTACAGTAATAAATACAGCAACAACAGCAACGCTGTTAACGACAAACCAACGGCAGCGACAGCATAGGTACCCAAAGAAGTAACAACAACAACAACAACAACAACAACACCAGGAGCATCAACAGAGCATGCACCAGTGCATCAACACCAGGAGCAGCAGCAGCACCAGCAGGAGAAGGTAAAAGAGGCTTTGTGCTGCAGCGTATACGTGTTGCTGCATCTCTTCATGCCTCCTGTGAGACACTGCGCTGCAGGAACAGCTAACTGTAGTGGTGCTGCTTCTGTTGCTGCAGCAGCAGCGCGTGCTGCTGCTGCTATTAAAGACACTTTTTTGCAAATTATCGTGCGTAACACTGCACTTCAGGAGAAAAGTGTGTTGCTTCAGCTGCTGCTGCATGTCGCTGGCTGTCTCTAGACAGAGCCTGCGGATTTCAGCAGCACAGCAGCAGCAGCAACACCGGCAAATGCAGCTTGTGTTTGCAGCAGGTGCTGCTGCTGCTAGTTCCAGTGCTGGTGCTGCAGTGAGGCAGTAGCAGGGGTGCTGTTGCTGTTGCTCCTGCTGCAGTTTTCCGACGCGACGCTCATCCTGCTGCTGTATCTGCTGCTGGCCCTGCTGCTGCACCTGCTGCTGCACCTGCTGCTTGCTTTGTTGCTCACTGCTGCTGCTGCTGATGCTTCCTTAGCAGCAGTGAGCAGCCCAGCAATCTTGATTGTTAACGACTGCGCCGAGGCTTCGCCTCCAATGAATTCTTCTAGCAGCAGTTGTTGCTGCTGGTGCTGCAACGCGAAGCAGCAGCACATAGCGAAGTAGAGTCTTCTGCTGCTGATGCTGTCGAGGCCAAGGTACTGCAGCGGCTGATGCTGCAGCAGCGACACACCGGGAGGCAGGTGCTGCTGACAGAGTACATACACCCGACATCTAATTGATTCAATGTCTTCCTCAGTACCTAACCGCCTCTGCCTCCTCTGCTTCTCGAAAGGCAGCAGCAGCGACAGATCTTCTGCTGCCGCAGGTGGCAGCCGGTGCTGCACATGCACGCACTCTTGCTGCTGTGACTCATGCAGCAGTTGCTGCTGCGGCTGCTGCGGCGTAGGCCGCAACAACGCGTTCGACAAGACAGAAATCACCAGGCTTTCCATCGTCACACTGCTGCTGTTGCTGCTGCTGTTGTTTTTGCTGTTGCTGCAGCTGTTAACGCAGTCGAGGGGAGTCAGCGTCTCGAGGCCGCAGCAGTAGTTGTCTACGTGTAAAGGATTTGTGGTTAGCAGTGTCTCGTTGCTGCTGCAGCAGGGCTCCCCTGCTGGGTGCACATACACCTCACGAGTTATGAGGCCCTTCGCAGCAGCAGCAGCAGCAACTGCACCAAGAGCTGCATGCAGAGCAGCACGCCCTACAGGCAGCGGCAGCTGTTCGAGCAACTGCCAGCAGCAAACGTGATTCACTCGCCCATCTGCTGGTCCTGTTGCTGCTGCACTTGCTTCTGCTGCTGCTGCTGTACTCTTGGAATTTGGTAGGAGAGGTGTTGCTTTGGCCAACTCTGCTGCTGTCGCTTCTGCCTCGCCAGGAGTTGCTGTTGCTGCTGCTGCTCCTGCCGATGTGCGCAGCTCGTCAAGTGCCTTCTCTGCGCCTTCCTCTGCAGCAGAGCCAGCGTGTCGTAGTTGCGTATCCCAAACAGGAGCAACGGGAGCAGCAGCAGCAGCTGCTGCTGCTGTTGCTGCTGCTGGAGGTGCTGCTGAAGGGCCTCGCCTGTAGCTGAGGGACAGCCAATAACGGAGGTTGCTGCCAAAGGGGTGTATCTGCAGCTCCTGGAACAGAGTTTTTGCATGCCTTGCCCGCTCGAGATAATACGACCTGCTGCAGTTGCTGCTGTTGCTGGGCTGCTCGCAGTCTTCCTCGTCAACAAGAAAAATTGCAGCACGCACAGGAGGCAGCAGTGGCTGCAGCAGCGCCTCGTCCAATGCTGCAGCAATAGCTGCACCCGAGGCGCAGCTGCAGTGAATGGGAAGGATACCCCCTCGCCTCCACTGCTGCTGGTGGTGGTTTTGCTGCTGCTTGTGTTGCTGCTGCTGCTCGTCGTGCTGCAGCAGCAACGCAGCTCCTTCCTCTGTCATCAGCTCTGCCGGAAGCTGCAGCAAAGGAGTCAGCAGCACCACATTAGAAACACCTTCCCCCAGCAGCCAGCGGCAGGCAGACACAGCAATGCTGCTGCTATTGCTGCTGCTGACTGTTGCTGGGTCTACAACCAGTACGGTGCATGCACCCTCAGCTTCCCAACTCCGCAGGGCAGCAGCAGAAGACAGTGCCCAGTTGGGCAGCTCCGCCGGCTGCTGCTGTTGCTGCTTTCCCTTCTGCTGCTTCTCCGGATGTTCCTGCGGCTGCATCAGATGAGTCTGGTGCTGCTCATCCTGTTGCACTTTCTGGTGCAAATGGCTCTGCTTTGCGTGCTCTTGCTGCCCCAGCTCCTGCTGCTGCAGAGCCACCTGGGGGGATGCAGATTCAGCTGCAGCTGCAGCGGGTGCAGCGGCAGACGGTGCAGCAACAGCAGCAGCAAGACTGCGGGGCAGGTTGTCCAGAGATAGTACAATATCCCCAACGCGTCCTTGGTCTGCTAGAAGCTCATATGCCTCTGCCGCTACTGCGGCTGCTGTTGCTGCATCCTGCTGCGACACCCGCAGCAGCGCAGCAGGTGCTTGTGGGGCCCAGTCCTCCTGCAGCAGCTCCCCAGCCCTCCGACACCAGTCTGAAAGGCTACGGCCTGTTGCTGCTGCTGGGTCTTCTGCTGCTGCAGCTGCTTCCATTTGTCTGTCGTGCTTTTCCTGTTCCTTGCAGAAAGACAAAAGAGATATGGAGACGCAGTGAGCATCGGGGCGCTGCTGCTGCAGCTGCTGCTGCAGCAGCACCTCCTCAAAGCCAAGCTGTATTAGGTGCCCCCCGAGACAAAGCTGCTGAAGCGGGAGTTCATGGGGGCCCACTGGCTGCGTGTACACCAAAATATCTACGTCTTGTTGTAGAAGCACCTGCTGGTGTTGCTGCTGCTGCGGCGGCAGTTGCTGCTGTTGCTCATGGTAGAGTTGGTGGTGGTAGTAGTGGTGGCGGTGGTGGTGGCGGTGGTGATGGTGGTGGTTGTTGTTTTGCTGCTCCTGCTGCTGCTGGGGGGGATAAGGCAACATGTGCGGCTCCTGGACCCCAACTTGCTGTAGTAGCTGCTGCTGCTGCAGCGAACGGCAGGCTGCAGCAACAGTAGCACCTCTCGCCACGCAATACTGTGCCAGGAGCAGTCCTGCGCCTGCTGCTGCTCCATGGATGTACACCCTGAGCTGCGGAGACACCTTGATTCCTTTTACATCAAGCTGCTGCAGCACTTGCTGCAGCAGCACCATATCTAGCTGCAGCGTGCATGCGCCCTCAAAGGAAAACTGCGGGTGTATGGTAGCCAACAACGATGGGGGGGTCAAGGCGTAGCTGCCTATACACCCCACCGCTAACCCGCAAACTGCTGCACCCACTGGAAACGCCTGCTGCTGCTGCTGCTGCTTGTCCTCGGACCCCTCCTCCTGCTGGGGCTGCTGCTGCACGTGCTGCAGAGCTGAGTGTAGGAAGGATGGGGGGCAGCACACAACACCAGCCAACCGCAACCCTAGGGTGCCTGCAGCAGCATAAGGCACAACGTGCATTGCCCCAAAGTTGCACCAGAAGCAGCACCCGCAGCTGCAGCAGCAGCAGCAGCAGCCCTATGAACGTGGACACCAGAAGCGCGTGCAGCTCCAAAATAGCAGCAGCAGCAACAGTAGCAGCTGCAACAGTAGCAACAGGAGCCTCATGCTGCTTGAGGGTAGCGCCATCCACAATAACACCCTCGGCAGCACCAGCCGAATGAGCAGGTGCAGTGAAGGAGAAGCAGCAGCAGTTGTAGCAACATGCGTGGCAACAGTGGCTGATGCATAAGCAGGAACATGAGGAGCAGCAGATGTGCAACCAACAGCACCAGCAGGAGCAGAAACAGTTGCTGTGGAAGCGACACCAACAGCAACGACAACAACAGCAGCAGCAGCAGCAGCTCACGCGTCTCTCCCTGTGGTTGTTGCATCAGTTCAAATGTATCTTGTGGCTGGAGAGCAGCAGCGACAACACGAACGCAGATAAAAGAATGAGAACAAGAAGGAAGTTTTCTTATTTGCTGCACCATCTTAAATCCACTTTCTCTGTATACTTGCTGCAGCTTCTTTTCTGTTTCAAGCTGCAGCAGCAGTTGCTGCTGCTGCTGCGCATGCTGCACCTGCTGCAGCAGCTGCTGAGAACCATCTTCAAAGGCAAAGAAATGCGTGAAACCATCCCGCCTGTGCTGCAGCGCCGGCGCCCGCTGGGGCAAAGGAGGTAGACGCTGCTGCCGCTGCACCTCAACCTGGATCTTTGCTGTTGCCGCTGCTGTTGCTACTGCTGGTGCTGCTGCCTCTGACCCTCCTGCGTTTGTTTCAGTAGTTGCTGATGCTGGTTGTGGGGCTGCCGCCGTCGCAGCAACTCGGAAACAACGGGGCCATCCAGATGCTGCTGCAGCAGAATACAGCTTGCCTAGTAAGTGTTCAGCTGGCTGCTGCTGCTGCTCATAGATGGCTACAGATATGGCAATGCATCGCCTGCTTCTGTGGCTGAAGTGTGCTGCTGTCTCCACCAGCAGCTGCAGCAGACCCCCTGAGGCCAAATGTGCTGCCTCACAGCAGCACGTTGTATTTGTGCTCCTGCAGCAACTGCTGCTGCAGGAGGAGGCGCTGCCACTGCAGCTGTCTCTGCTGCTTTTTGTCGGAAGGTGGAGCAGCATCAAAAGAGGGGGAAGCTGGTGGTGCTGCTCGCCCATTGTCCCTAAGGCGTGTAGCAACATCAGCAGCACCCAATAGCCATGGAGGACACTCTGAAGTGAATCCGTTTGCTGCTGCTGCTGCTGCTGCTGCTGCGACCCTTCTGTCGGTGGAGCAGCAAAGACTCCCAGCACGACGCATCCCCATCCTAGCTGTTTCCTCGGTTGCATTTGTTGTTGTTGCTGCTGCTGTTGCTGTTGGCCCTGCTGTTTTAGAATAAGGATTAAGTCTTCCTCCGTGGTGTGGGGCCCCACACCAGTGACACGTACAGTTGCTGCAGCACACGACTGTCGCCATTTCTTCTCGTCTTCTTCTCTGCAGATCAGCAGCAGAGGCGATTCACTCCCCTCTGCTGCCGTTGTTGCTGTCGTTGCTGTTGCAGCTGCTGCGGGCGCGGGTGTCGGTGGGGATTCTTCTGGAAGCGCCCAGAAATGTTGAGTGAGTGAAGGCTGGAGGAGCTGCTGTAGCGCATGCTGCTGCTGCTCCGGCTGCTGCTGTTGCTGTTGAAGGCCTCGTGAAAGGGGGAATTTGGTGTGTCTCCAGACGATATTTGTGTTTTGCTGCTGCTGCAGCAAATTGCTGCTGCTGCGGCAGCTATTTCGTTCTATGACTACATACGCCATGCTTCCCCCAAAGCCGAGAGCAGCAGCAACAGCAAGCAGGCCTCGGGGTTTATTTTTCTTTTTAGGGTTTACAAACCACTCTTTGGGGTTTAAGGGAAAGCATTTAGAAGGAAGCAGGATTCTGCTGCGCCCCCACATGCGTTGCAACTCCGGCTGCAGCCGCTGCAGCAGCAAGTTGGGAGTAGCCTGGTAGTGCTGCAGCGACAGCAGCAAACGCAGCAGGCTCAACAGCCCACTTGCTGCTTCGCTGTGGCCCCACGCAGGCTTCATACACCCCAACACCAGACGACGGCAGCAACATCTGCAGCTGCTGCTGCTTGAGTTGCTGCTGCTGCTGGTTTGCTGTGTTGTGACAACCACATCCTCCCAGCCCTCGTTGGGCGAGTTGCAATTGTCTGCTGCTTTTCGATGTGCTGCTGTTGCTGCTGCTGCAAGCTGTGCAGTTTGCCACATGCCGCTGTGCTGCTGCTGCTGCTGCTGGTGCTGTCGCTGCCGATGGAGGGGCAGGCAGTTAGGACAGGGTTGCAGGGGCTGGTCAGCAGCAAACACAGCAGCGATTGCTGCTGCTTCTACAGCGTCTCCCAAGAGTGTACCAGTTGCATGCGCCTCAAGCATGCATATATCTTCTGCAGCAACAGAAGCAGCACTCAGCGTCTGCTGCAGCAACTGCTGCTGCGACAGGCAGCTGGGGGCTGTTATACTACGAGTTCGAGCTGACTGCTGGAGGGAACTCCCCCTCAAATAGCATAACACATGATCCTCCCTGTTGCCGCTGCTGCTGTTGGGAAGAAAGCGCTCTAGCAGCAACACAACAATTGCCTCCCCTCTAACACAGCCGTCTGCCTGAGCATCGAACGAGCGACAGCGGCCTGTAGGAGACAAGAGACCAGCAGCAGCAAAAGCTTTTGCTGCTGCAGCATCCAATATAAGGTTGGTCGCCCCCACAACTGCCCACCTGCTGCTGCTACTGCTGCTGCTGCTGCTGTTGCTGCTGCTGAGAAGGTGCTCGCGTGCAAGGTGCAGCGCAGCAAGCCCCGAAGCGCAAGCAGCATCAACAACTAAGGAAGGTCCAATAAACCAAAACTCGCGTGACAGACGACAGCTAAGAATACTCAAAGAAGAACTCGGCAAAGAAAATGAACCACCAGAATCAACGTCTAACAAACTGCGCCTGCATACAAACCCTAAACACTAACCCCTAAACCCTAAGCTCTAGACCATGTGTGCTTGGGGCTAGTTGTCAGAATTTAGCCTGGGCTTCGAAACCCCTTAACCCTAAAGCCTAAACCCTAAACCCTACGCCTGCGAACTCCGTGCATAGCTATTGATGCGAAGAAGTATTGTTGTTGCTGCTGCTGTTAGTAGCTGACGCTGTTCAAGCGCTGCTGTTTCTGCCAGCCTACCAGTCCACTGAACTGCATCCGATGAACACCGCAGTATCTTCCCCTATTTCGTCAACTCCGCCATGCGGCTGCTGCACCCCGTGCCACGGTTGCTGCCGTTGTTTCCGCTGCTGTTGCTCCGGCGGGTGCCTCTTTGGACATAGGCCGGCCATCTCAATTGCCTCATAAGTTGTCTCCAGCAGCAGCCGCTGCTGCGGGTCCATACACGCTGCCTGCAGCAGCAGCAGCAACAACAACAACAGCCGGAGCAGCACAAACAGAAGACGCATGCCCTGTCTTGCTGTTGCACCAGCTGTTAGCCAGCGCTGCAACATAGCAGCTGCATTCTTTCTCCTATAGAGAGCAATACACATATAATAACATCTATCAGCGCCTTATGGTTTGTGGTTTATGGTCTAGGATTAAATGGTTTCGGCCTAGAGTTTAGAGTTTACAGTTTTAGGTCTTAGGTTCTGCGGTCTAAAGATTACGGTTACGTTTACGGGGTTTAGGGTTTATCTTTTAGGATTTAGGCTTTAAGTTTTAGGTTTTAGGGTTTATGGTTTAGGACGGAACCTCTGCAGCGCATATTCCGAAGAAGGCGTTGTCGAAAGATGCGATGTCTTCTAAGTAGGCTCCCTGAAGCCAAGCAGGGCCCCAAAATGGTTCCCCTTGCTGCTGCGTCTGCTTTAGATGCTGCTGCTGCTGTTGGTTGGGCTGTTGATGCTGCTGGAGCAGGCGACAGTGCGTGCTCTCGGGAGGGGGGCCCAGCAGCTTAGCGAAGCCAGGAAGAGACCTGGGTGAGCAGCAGCAGCAGAGCAGCAGGAGCAGCAAGACAGCAGCACGAACAGGCAATGCAGAGGCTAGGTGTATGGGGGAGGCTTAAGGGATTACAGATGACAATATTGATTGGGTTTAAGGTTTAGGGCCTAGGGTTTAGGGTTTGAGTGCCTGTTGGAAGGATAGTTGCCAACAAAGGAATATCCTGCGAGGAGACACCGCCACAGTTGCTGCAGATTGCTGCAACCCCCAGGCAGACGGCAGGCAGCACCTGTAATGCCCAGGACGGGCTGCTGTTGCTGCTGCTGCTGCTTCTGGTTGGGCTCCCACGGCAGAAAGCGTGCAGAAGCTCTTTGGCGTGCTCTAGGCGTGCGTGAGGCATGCCGATATCTCACTGCTGCAACGGCGAAGGCCTTGAGGGTGCTGCGGCTGCGGCTGCTGCCGCTGTCAGTCCCTGGTTGCTCAGTTGGTTGCCGACGATCGCCGCCGCCAGCTACAGCTGCAGCAGCAGCAGCAGTGAGTGCGTGCTCGTGCTGCTGCAGCAGCATATCGGCAAGAGCGCTGAGCGTCTCTGCCTGCAGCAGATCGTGTACCTGCAGCGGCACCTGCAGCTGCTCTTTTGCTGCTGCATGCAAAGAAGCAACAGAAAGCGAGTCAACACCCAACGCATGTAACGAGGCGTCTGGGTGGGGAAAGGTACCAATACTCCTGAACACCAGCTGCTGCAGCTCTTGCAGCAGCCACGCACGCACACTTGGGGTTTCTGCCGCTGCTTTTGCTGCTGCGCGGCTTGCTGCTGCAGCTTCGCTTGCTGGTGCAGCATCGGCGGAAGTAGCAAGCGAAGCTGCAGCAAGTACACTTGCGTCCAGGTGAAATAAAATGCAATCACTGTTCTCTCTACTGTCCTCCTGCTGCTGCTTCTGTTTCTGCTGTTGCTGCACATGCAGCAGGAAGTCCCTGGTTGCTGCTCGCTGCACTTTCCCGCTTGTGGTTTTCTTGAGGGTGTCGGGTCGCAGCAGCCACAGCTGCTGCAGAGCAACGCCGCATTCTCGCAGCGCTGCAGCAGCAGCTTTGCGGCAGATACTGTCTCCCAAAGAAGCAGCTGCAGCAGATCAGTGGCCGTTCAGCCGCAGGAGGAGCAGAACTACAGCAGCAGCGGCAGTACAGCAGCAGCAGGAGCCATAGAAAAACAGCAGTAGCCGTACAGTAGCCGTAACACCAGAATAGCACAAACAAAAAATATACTTGCTGCTGTTAGTGTGGTGCTTTTACTGTTGTTGTACTGCTGCTACTGTTGTGCTGCTGATGCTGCTGCTGCAGTGCTGAATACGGCGATGCACCAAATAGAGAGACGAAGGAAAAGCTCAGCAGCAGAAAAGCGCAGAGGCAAGCATAAATGTTGTGAAAAAGGAATAAACAAACAAAGGAATAAAGAGACAGAAGAAAGATAGGGAAGAAAACGACAGAAAAAGTGACAGGAGGAGGAGACAAAAGGAGGAGACAAAGAAATAAAACTGCACACAAAGCAGAGAAACCGAATAAGAGATTAAGAGACCGGGGAGGCGATACAACAAAATATAGAACCAACACAAAAACATAGGACAGAAGAGGGAGGAGAAAAGAAATGAAAATGAGAGAAAAGCAAAAAGTAAAGCAAAAGGAAAGGAAGGCCAAAGGATAGCAGCAGGAGACAAAGAAAACGGGACAAAAGAATAATTCACCTTCAGGCATAATCTCGATCGCCAGCCCGACTGCTTCTCCTTCGTCTGTTTCTAAGGGAAAGGCAGCGCATGCATGCGTCCTTATCCACGGCACTCCTGTTGAGGTTGCTACTGCAGCAGCAGCAGCAGCAGCAACGGATTCCACAACTTGAGGGCAAAGGGATCTTCCTCTCACTTTAAGTGTCTCCTTAAGTCTGCCTAGCAGCAACAGCTCTCCTCCCCACACAAACCCCAAGTCTCCCGTTCTAAGGAAGCGTCTCTTCCCTGTTTCTGCTGCGGCTGCTGCTGTTGCTGCTGTTGCTGTTGCTGCCGCGACGGGCAGGCACAAGAAGCTGTTTTGTGTGTCTATTTCGCGTAAGTAGTAACTCATCAGCGCCGGCGAAGAAATGCATATCTCCCCTACTTTGCCTTCAGACAACGGATATCCACCCTTAGGATCTACGACAGCAACTGCAGCAGCAGCAGCAGCAGGAGAAACCAGAGGCAATATTAGATGCAGAAGGAACGACTTTGGTAGGAAATCAGGGAGGGGGTCTTGCCGTGAGCATCCACTGTTTCTGGTTCTGCAGCACCAGCGGCTGCTGCCTCTATTGCTGCTGCTGCTGCTGCTCTTACTGCTGCTGTGTGGCTGCTGCTGCTTACTATAGACACCATAGTTGGGAGGCCCGCAGCTGACGACTTGCACACTTTTCGTTTGTTTTTCTTCCGTTCCAATGCATACAGCGCTACCCTAAAGAAAGAAAAAAACTGCCTATACACCCCATGTTCTGCAAGTTGTTGCCTATACAAACGAATACAGCTGCCAAGGCGACACCTATAAACATCTGCCTAAAATTAAAGCCCCCAATAGGCTGCCTGTACAATGCAGATAGAGGGGACGCTCGAACGACAGCATAGGGGTGAAAAAAAAAGGGTCTCAAGGAGGGCTACATAAAGGGGGAACCCATGTTATTGCTTCGGTCTTCTCACCTTCTCAAGTTCTGCTGCGTCAAACGTAAGGAGCAAAGGCTCCGCGGGACGACAGCAGCAACCCGATTCATGGTTGCTCCTGCTGCTGCTGCTGCTGTTGAGGCGGCGGCGGTCGGTAACGGCGAGGCAATGTTCTGCTAAGCCATAGGCAGCAACGACAGCTTCAGGCCTCAGGCCAGAGTCACTGAAGGCCTGCAGCAGCACATGCAGCACAAGCACAAGCAACACCAGCACACGCAGCAGCAAAAGTACCAGTACAAGACACCTAAGAAGAATGCGCAACTGCAAGTGTTAAGGGAATATGCTCGTGTGTGTTGTTGCTGCTGTGGTAGCAACAGGTGCAACAGCAAAGAAAAAAATAGCAGCAGAACCGGAGGGAGTAAGCTGAACTTTTTAGGGTTTCTGGTTTAGCGTTTTTGGTATACCTGATGCACAAGAGAAAATGTTTGAGGGTGTATCTTTTCCGCCCCACAGATAAACGTATGAAGCCCGTGAAGGTTAAGAGGCCCCTCTTGAGGCCCCTTAACCTTATCCCCCCAGTCTTTTCCTTCTGCACAAAGACTTCCCTTGGGGCCTCGCAAAAATTCTTCTTTTCTGTACCCTTTTCCTGTACAACAAGCCCCCTTTTGGCTTCCCTCTGTCGAAGGGGCCCCCTGTGCGCCTTCATGGGGGGCCCCTTTCTGCAAACTTGCTAGGGAACCGTTTTGTAGAGGGTCCCCTGTAGGGCTCCTTGGAGAGTCCACCAGTTGGGGGGGGCCCGTTTGTTGGGGCATTTCTTTACATTTTAGGTTATTAATAAGACGAAGGGCAAAGGGGGGGGCCCCCGTAATTTGCGGAGAAAGCAGAGAAAGAGAAGAATACCAAGAAAGGGGATTTTTTAAGAAAGAAGAAGTAGGAAGAAAAGAGAAAGAAAAACCAAAGAAAAGAGAAGTTAAGGCAAACCCAATAAGACTGAGGGGAAAACACAGAAAGATATGTATGCTGTTCTTTAAACAATATATTTTATTACGTAAAATTTCATGGTAAATTGATTAATAAATAATTAATCAATATGGCATATTATTTAACTTAATTAAATATATCACTTGAATAATATTATACTTTATTCGTGTATTCTATTAAAATTATAAAAATTTAATTAATTAGTATAAATCTACTTATATTTATACAGAAATACTAAAATATATTTATTTACAGAGAGGTGAGAGAAAACAAGGGAGGAAAAGAGAGAGAGAGGGAGAGAGCATATTAGTAGGCTAGAGCAATGGCCAAACATATCGCAGTAGAGGCTGCAGCAGGTAGGTATACACATGAAGTAGCAGCAGCAGCAGCTGCAGCAGCAGGTCTGACCCCATGTCGTGGTAGAGTGGTAGCCAGCTGAGTGTTTGCGTTCTTTTTTGCTTCTTTTGCTGCTGCTGATGATGATGTTCTTGCATGAGGTGTACATACAGCGGAGATGGGACACTACAGGAGATGCAGCAGCACTTGCAGCTGGCATTCGCAACACAGCAGCAGCAGCTGCTGCTGCTGCTTAAAGGCCAATGCCCCAGCCGCACGTTGAGGTGTAACGACCACAGAAGGGCCCCGTGAGATATTGCGCAGGCCTTAGGGAGGCCTGTAGACCCCGATGACAGCTGAAACAAAGCAATGCTGCTGCTGGTGGTGGTGCTCTGGTGCTGTTGCTCCTGTTGTTGTTGTTGTTGTTGTTGTTGTTGTTGTTGTTGTTGTTGTTGTTGTTGTTGTTGTTGTTGTTGTTGTTGTTGTTGTTG